>LKNJ01002104.1:20146-47809 GCA_002120245.1 Maccullochella peelii | reverse complement strand
GGGGGGGGGGGGGTAAAGTGGATACTATCATGTAATTCTATAATCCAAAGATCCTGTTCAGTAGTGCACATCCTGATATTTAAACTTAACTGTGGCCCAGGTGTGGTGTACTTGTTTGGAAAAGTGTGGATCGAGTCTGCAAAGTCTCATGTCAGCTGCTGTGTTACGGTCAAGAACATTGAGCGGACAATGTACTTCCTGCCTCGCGAATATGTAAGTTTCCTGCTCCGTCACATTACTGCCAGTATCATTGCGAGAAGACAGTTTTCAGTCAGTTTTCTGGGCAGACATTATGGGAACCAGATTGCCGTGTTTGAAGAAACATCCAGTTTTCTTCCCTGTTATACACTTTGTTGGAAAAATCAGATGTTCTAGTTGCTGACTACTCTCAGCAGAGATTGGAAGACCTTCTCTCATAGTGTAAGACATTTGCTCTTATTACCGTGATGAGAGGTCCTGTTGATTCAGTTGATCAATTTTCCAAAATCATAAGACTTGACAGTATGAAGTTTTGTATTTGCTGGAATCTAAATAGTAAGATTTATTTGTATAAACCCGTGCTATTACCATGTAAGATATAGTACATTCCCCACTGCCTAAAAAAGCTGTAAAGCTGTGGGACAATACAAAGCATTTCTACAAATAGTCTTACATGTCACCTGTATAAGTGTGTGTGAAATCACTTTCCACATGACTTTTTTTAGGAATTCTTTTGTTGTTTGTTTATGTTTCCATGAACAGAAAGTGAACACCAAGACTGGCGAGGTGTCAAACACTCTTGTAGGAATGATGGATGTCTACCAGGAGTTTAACGAGCTCTCTGAGAAGTTCAAGATCATGAAGTTCAAGTCCAAGGTCAGTGCTAACCTCGGCTACGGATTGTATAGTGTGAATGTCATGTTCAGTGTGACGTGTTTGTAACTGGTGCTTGTTTTCTGTGTGACTCTCTGCAGAAAGTGGAAAGGAACTACGCTTTTGAAATTCCTGATGTTCCCAGTCAGTGCGAGTACCTGGAAGTCAGATATTCTGTGAGTAGATGTGCAGACATACACCATATCTAGTTGTTAGGTAGAAGCTGTTTTTTGTTTTTTTAATGATGACCTATTCGTTTGTGTGGTGAATATTGTTGTTTTGCAGGCTGAGTTCCCTGCGCTGCCTTCGAACCTTCAGGGGGCAACCTTTTCCCATATTTTTGGAACCAACACTTCCAGTCTGGAGCACTTCCTCCTCAGCAGGAAGATTAAAGGGCCTTGCTGGCTGGACATCAAGACACCACGTAAGGAGGATGTCCCTTTGTCCAGAATGTTGAATGATGAAGAAAGAACTGATTTAACACCATGCATTTAGTTAAACTTGATTTGAACAATTCATTTCATGCTGGAGCCTCTTGTTGGCGATATTAGAGAAATTATTTTGAACTCAGCACACCCCTGTAAAATTCACATGCACCCCCCTGTGTCTGTGTCAGAGCTGGTCAGCCAGCCGGTCAGCTGGTGTAAGGTGGAGGCTCTGGCCCTGAGGAGTGACCTGGTCACGGTGGTCAAAGACCTGTCACCTCCACCCATCACCGTCATGTCCATCAGCCTCAAGACTATTCAGAACCCCAAGACACACCACAACGAGGTCAGAACACTGCCAGCTGTAGACACTATCAAATATACTGCAGTTAATGTATTGGACAGTGATAGGATGATTAAGTGTTATTATTTCGTTGGATTATTATACAGACTGAATTATTTAGTAGGCAAGGACCTGATGATATAATTGTTCCTCTGCAGATTGTGTCCCTGGCTGCACTGGTCCACTACCGGTTCCATATGGACAAAGCTCCACCTCTTCCCCCATACCAGACCCATTTTTGTGGCAAGTTATTAATACTCATATTATTGAATGTTTTCATTGTAATGCATGAATGCAATAGAGTGGAAATGTGTGGGGAAATCTTTCTTTTCACACATACTATATGTTGCAGACCTCAGTTTCATATGCTGTGTAGAAACAAAGTCAGCAGTAATGTGATATGGCTGGATAGCGGTCATATTGTTCACCGCCTAAGAGCACAGAGCATGTTGAACACGGGTCAGAATTTTTAAGCTCGGCTGAGTGAAAGTCTGAAAGAATGACAAATGTTTAGGAGCGGTTATTCTATTCCTTTTGTCTTTGCAGTGGTCAGTAAACCAGCCGACTGTATCTTCCCATACGACTTCAAAGATGCTGTGAGGAAGAAGGTGAGTGGCTATGGAGCTCAGTTTGCTGGTGCTAGCCTTTTGCACAGAAACAGGAAAAAGTTTGTTTATATTTTCAGAAAGATCAGTGGCTTACATTTTTACAGGGTTTTTACAGGTGTAGCCGTGTTAGGAAATTGCCAGCAAAGGACTCTGAATGTTATTCATGTGGCACTTTAATTAAATCAGTTTTTTTACTTCAGAGAATGGTGGTTTAGTATCATTTGTACAAGAAGTAGATTTTATTAGGAGAATATGTTTTAGTTTCATGACTCTTCTTCAATGTGACCAAAACATTGATGATGTGACTCCATTTCTCTGTCAGAATGGGAAAGTGGAGATAGCTGCTACAGAGCGGACTCTGCTTGGCTTCTTCCTGGCCAAGATGCACAAGATCGACCCCGATGTGCTGGTGGTGAGTAGAAGATGTGGGAAGTAATTCTTTGCAATTTCCTGAATGTATTACAGATGAATCATTAGCATCCTTATATGAAAATATAGGATGTCCAGGAAGCCTAGACGAGGGTGCAGTGTTTTGTCTGTGTAAAAATGAGTATGCTTATTCTTATTCTTTTCCTGTAGGGTCACGACATCTTTGGCTTTGACCTGGAAGTGATTCTGCAGAGGATTAATGTCTGCAAGGTTCCCCACTGGTCCAAGATTGGACGCCTCAGGAGGGCCAATATGCCCAAACTAGGGGTAAGAAGAATAAAAATCTGTTGCAACAATAAGGCTTCTTTTGTTTCAATACTATATTGTACTTCACTAAATGTTGTTGTACTTGGCAGGGTCGTGGCGCCTTTGCAGAAAAGAGTGCGACCTGTGGCCGTCTGGTGTGCGATGTGGAGATCTCGGCCAAGGAACTGATTCGCTGTAAAAGTTACCATCTGACTGAACTGGCTGTACAGGTGCTGAAGATGGAGAGAGTCACTGTCCCCCAGGAAAACATCAAGAATCTCTACAGGTTTGTATCTCCTTAAAGGCTTAGTTCAACCAAATCAGAAAAAAACCAAAACACTATTTGTGTACTCAACACATGTCTGTCAGTAACTCCTTTGATCCACTGTTATTGTAATTTTTTTTTTTTTAATGTGTACAAGTTCGAGTTGTTTTCCCATCAAATCATTTTATCTGTTTTTCTCTCAGTGTGGACCCATAAAAAAGTGTGTGTGTATCCTAAAATGTGTATGTGTGGTTGTGTGTCAGTGACTCTCCTCACCTGCTCTACCTGTTGGAGTTGACATGGACAGACGCCAAGCTGATCATCCAGATCATGTGTGAGCTCAACGTGCTGCCTCTGGCCCTGCAGATCACCAACATTGCTGGCAACGTCATGGTAACACACAACAGCACTGTTTCCTTTCACCTTCATTAAACATCCACCCGCAGCTGCAAAACAAAAATTCTTATAAATATAAATGTTACAACACAGGTATTATCTAACCTTATTGCTCAGATCAAAAATCAAAAGTAAATAACTGTAATTGAAACTGCAGTCACTTCACAATTTGCTGAATGTCATGATATTAACATCCAAATAACTGACACATTTAAAATGCATCTGCCTGGGGGCCCCGTGTACCACGTATCAAGGCGGAGTCCTAACTGCAGCGTCCCGGGTTCGAGTTCGAGTCCTTTGCTGCATGTCATCCCCTCACTCTACTGTTGCTAAAAAACTAAAAAAGAAAAAGCAGAAATGTCAATAAAATGAATAAAGAAAATGCATCTGCCTGAACTGATTCTGGAGAAAATCTGGTTCTCAGAATCCTAAATGTCTGCACTACCAACATTATTTGAAACACACATGACAAAAGAAGCAGGGATGGCCAGTCGTTGAGGTTTAGAAATTCCACGCGGCAGCTCTTCTCGCTCATTGTACAGTTGAAATACTGAAAATTAAAGTCAGAACAAAACAGTTTGCAGACAAAAGCAAGATTCGGTTCTCTTGTGAATGAAGAGAATACTTTAAATCTTAAAAGCCTTTATCAAGGCTTAGAGCCAGGGCCTTTTGATAAACCAGTGTGTTACAGGGAGAACTACAAGAAACAATGCAGTGGGGCAACATGACATTGTAGACTTCAGTTAGAATGGGACATGAAGATACTATCACCCCTGAGCCATGCTTCACGTTGGCTCAAGGCAACCTCTGTTCGATAACTCTTTCCCTTTTGCCTCCTACTTCAGTCACCCGAGTTCTTCCTGCTTCTTCTCTGCAGTCTCGTACTCTGATGGGCGGCCGCTCTGAGAGGAATGAGTTCCTCTTGCTTCATGCCTTCCACGACAAAAACTACATCGTCCCCGACAAACCCTCTTTCAAAAAGGCCCAGCTGGAAATGGTAAAGCCCACACACAATCACACACAGCTTTTTTTTGTAATGTTCATTAATGTGACAAAGTGCTCTTTTTTTCCTCTTTGTTCTTGTGCCCCAGGGCGAGGGGGATGAAGATGTGGATGTAGGGAAAGGCAAGCGGAAGAAGAAGGCAGCCTATGCTGGAGGTCTGGTGCTGGATCCTAAAATTGGTGAGTCTTGTGTTTTTAGTTTAAAGTCTTCTTTTCTGTCTGTGTTTGTCTCATATCTATCTTTTGTCTCTGTAGGTTTCTACGACAAGTTTGTGTTACTGCTTGACTTCAACAGCTTGTATCCCTCAATCATCCAAGAGTTCAACATCTGCTTCACCACTGTGCAGAGGGAAGCTCACAACACACAGAAGAAGAATGAGGTGTGTGTGCGCACTGTTTGTTCATATGTTTACTGTAGAAGCAGGTGAGTGTGTGACCAAATGATTCATGAATAAATGAATAATCAAATTCTAAAACTATCTGTGAAGACCAGATTTATAGGTTGATAGGCGTAAAGAGCTTCGACATCCTGCTCCCCAGCCTGACTTTCTTTATTTCCCAGACAAAAGTTCCAGCTCACTTCCAACTCTTGTTTCAATGGTAACAGGAGGATGAGTCAGAGGAGATTCCAGAGATTCCAGATACAAACCTGGAGATGGGAATCCTGCCCAAAGAAATCAGGAAGCTGGTCGAGCGGCGTAAACAGGTCAAACAGCTGATGAAACAACAAGACATCAACCCAGACATCTACCTGCAGGTACACACATACACGCACACTCAAAGTTCACACACACCTATACTTGCACGCTGAAACACACACATGCTGCACATACAGCACAGTATTTGGGTTGTTATGGATTCTCCCCTCCCTTTTTGTTTGCATTGAAAGGTTATTGCTTTCCACTTTTTTCCTGTTTGAAGTTATTGATCGCAAACATGCAGTATATTGTATTGGGTCTACTAATGTTGAGGCAGTTTAAAAAGTTTGAGGCTTGCTCCTGTGATTATTGCCTGTTTGAATTCATGTCACTTCAAAATAATACAATTGGTGACAGTTTTTTTTTTTTATGGTGGAAAAGTATTGTATAACGTCCACAGAAACCTCTCAAACCACTCCTGCAGCATAACTGGCTTCTCATCTGTCCATCTGAATGCTTATTATGTTCCAAACAGACAGAAAAAATACTTAATGTTGCTCTGTCATCCTTAAAATTCCAAAGCATTGCAACAGGTAGTGTATTTATTTAACCATATATTAGTGAAAAGATTACTGCAAAGAGTGTAATGCCTGCATACAGACTCCAAACCACAGATTTATTTAAATAGACGATGTTTCTGTCCCTGTTGGATATACCAAAATGCTGGTAGGCTCTATGATGGCAGGTGTGGTTAACCATCTAACCCACCCATGATGATGAACATGTCAATAGCCTTGCACCTACCTGAGATGTGCATATAATAACACTCCTTCTTTTGTCAACCATTTTTATTTACCATTCAGATTGTCAAATCTTTATAACCTGGACATTTTTAGGGGAATATGAAATCTAACTTGAGTCTGTCTGTCCGTCAGTATGACATTCGTCAGAAGGCTCTGAAGCTGACTGCCAACAGTATGTACGGCTGCCTGGGATTCAGCTACAGCCGCTTCTATGCCAAGCCACTTGCTGCCCTGGTCACACACAAGGGTAGAGAGGTGAGTTAAACCCACATACTGTGCATAAACACACCCGGAGCCCAAAAGTTTTAGCCGTCACAGCTAATACAGATCCAAATAAACGGAGCTAAAAGAAGCTTATGGTTAAACTGAAGTGATGCATTTATTAAGGTACACCCAGAGCAATCAGGCGGGGCCTTATGTTCAAAGACATAAAACACACTCATACTGTTTAAATAATTAGGATGTCCTACAGTCCTTTTGTGATTTAAAATACTTCCATTTTCATCCCCAAGAGGGCACTGCTACATCACGTTCCACATCGTCCCTCTCCCTCTCTCTCTCCCTCACCCTGTGCCCTTTCCTGTTCTAAATATGATTATTCCTTCAAGTTCATTTTGTCAGAATAAGAGACCTGTTGTAGTGTCTTGTGATATCAATAGCTCTAAACAAAACGCCACAGGCACACACACTCTCTACATGTAAAGTCTGATTGTACAACGACTTCTTTCAACACACACACACAAACGGAACAACATGGGCGTGCACACTCAATAAATTAGTGTAAAGAGGCATGTGTACTGCATGACATAAACGGCTAAATCTGGTATTGTAACTGAACACCACACACACTCTCTCTCCCACCATGCCAGTGGTAGTACTCATGTTCATTTAATGAGCTCTAACAGTACACATCCTCGGCAGAGGATCGAGCTTTGCCTCAGGGGAGTCCTTCATTAAGATCCCCTTACACACTCATTGTGCTCCCTAATAGAGGGCAGGGCAGTAACTCTGTGTGTGTGTGTGCGTGTGTGTTATTTTGTCAGTTCGTTTGTGCCTCCAGTCATGCTCGTTGTTCAGCTGACAGAGCTACATTGTAAAAGGTGCACATTTGATTCGCTGGGACAGGTGGGAGTTTCTCTCCCCTTCAGACTTTCTACTTGTATCTTTGTCAACAGCCAGAGGTGGATGGGTTAATTACATTTTACCTCCTTCTGGCTTTATTTTATCCAGGAAGCGTCACTACTCTCAGCTGCAAAGCTACATTTCCATTGTCTGAAAGGGTGACATTGCTGCGCTTTGCAAGTTGTGTGCAGGCGTGTTAAACTGAATATTTATGATGGTTAATTCAAGTCTGTATTCATAATAGTTTAGGAGCCTTGAATAAATCACCCTACTATAAAATGTAGTGATTTTCTACTCGTCCCTGCCTCATTCAAAAATCCCCCTACTTCTGAGGACTCACCAAACGTGTACCTAGTTAGCATCACAGCACTTTAACTTTCCCTCAAAAACGGACTTGCTTTTGCAATTTTTTTAAACCTTCAACAAAAAACAACACAAAATATCTTTCAAATTTCTCCAAACAGCTCTTGTGGCATAATCCAAGTGTTTTGTAGTCAAATGGTAGCAGGTTGGTTTCAAACTATGCAAAATATTTAGCTCATTATCCCTCGCAGGTTTCTCACTAACAGCACACACAAGTTACCAGTAGTATTCTGCCACAGAGCTGTAGGGCACACAACTAAGCAGACTGTTGTCATTGAGGAAAATCAAGGAGATAATTAAATAACTATTTTCTATTTGGATCCATGGGTGTTTAACAATTGGATTATGCTGCGCAACCTTCCTACAACAGCAGTTTGACAAAATGCTGACATTTTGTTTGTATGTCACATTGCAGTGTTCATCAGTCAAATACAGAACACAGATTCAGGCAATCACGTTGACTGGTTTGAAACCTAAATCCAAAGTCTATGCTAAAACTAAATATGGCCAAGAAGGGGCCTTCTATAATGAGTATACATTGAGCATTTAGAGAGCTAACATTTTGTATAATTTAAACAATATTTTTGTTTCTGCTTATATACCAACTTCTGGCCAGGGATAACCACAATTGTGTTGACATATATTCTGATTAATTTACATTTAAATGGCTTCAGATTATTTAAAGCTACTCTTGAAACCTGCTGATGGCCTTTATTGCCTCCAGCATTTTCTCAGCCTTCTGAAGTTACCCAGTGGGCCAAAGGGACAGTCAACAAATTGGATTGTATTTTATTAGGACGTTACTGCACTAGTACATTGCATACAGCGGGGAGTGATATGACAGATTGGAGAGACGTGCATGAAAAAGGTCATGGGTCAGATCTGAACCCACAGCATGCTGAGTACATAGCATGGCCCTGAACTCGCTGAGGTAGCAGAGATCCCCTTTGCACAATCTTAGTGTTTTGTTTACTTTGTATCCATGATCCTAGACACACATCTATTTATACTGCAGCTTGTGTGTTTGGGGGAGAACACGACATCAACACAAGCAGGGAGTCCCACTGTAAATAATGTTGCTGAGGATAAGTTAGTATCTAAATCTATATTTGCATATTTGTTAAATGTTCAAAATCTTTAAATAAAACCAAACATTCATGATCCAGTTAGTCAAATGGGACTTATATTTTCTGACAAATTCAGTTACCCACTACTGTTTAAAACTGCATTTAGAAATTATTACATTACAGAGAATCATTTTAGTTCATATTAAAGTGACATTTCTGTTATTACTCATCATTTACAATGAAACCCCCGCACATTTTTTCGTTAGCTGGGTTGACTATACCAAAGCAAAGCCAGCTTCTATAAAACTGCAGGCTGTGTTCCCAGTATATGGGTCATCACACTATTTAAACAAAATGAAGCAGTTTTATTGAATTTGTATGGAGCTAAATAACCGTAAGCCAAGTAGATCTTTCCGACTGTAGCGAGCCCGAAAGGCCAACTGGCATTTATAGCAGGGTTTATAGTGTATTTGTGGGTATTGCCGTTTGCATCCCCGCCCCCCCCATTTTAATCGTCACATTTGCACTCCACTTTCATATCATGATTTAGGAGGCTTTTTATTTTTGTAATTGTAACACGTACACCGACCACTACTCTCTCTGCGGTGTAAATCCACCCTCCCGCCCCTCAGCGCGTTCCCTTCATCTGTATGTGCATGTGTTCTGTGTATTTATTGATTGGCTTAGCTCTCATCTTTCTCTCACTCTCGTTTTAAATTGAGGCCTAACTCCCCTCCCTCCTCTGTGGCAGGACGGGTCAGGCTGGGGGCCACAGTGGTTTCTCAGCCCAGGGAGGGTTCGGATGAGGGTGGCTTAGAGGAGGTGACAGACCCTTGGCGGTAGCTCTTCTGAACAGACTTGCCAAGTTAAGAGGGGAAAGCCCCCACTTAGCTCCCCTCCTGACTCTTGTGTGTGTTTCTCGAGTATGCCTTGCATTTATCTGGGTCTGCATGTATGTGTAGACATACATGTGTCTATTCGTTTGCACGCACAAGTGCTACTGACTGAACTCTGCCCTTTGTCGGGGGACCATTTGTTGTGGCCTTACTCTGTTCTGGTATGTGTGGGTATTAAGGGGGGGATGATGGGTATTAAGAGGAAGGTGAAGGTTTAGGATTACACAGCGACAGATTGATGTCCCCCTCAACCCCTCAGCGTTATTTTGGGTCCTTTTGTATGTTCGCCAGAGAACAGTTGGGTGCAGAGAAACAGATATATGAAACACAGACAACTTACACACATGTGGTTATAATAGGCTGATAAATACATTTGTCATGCTAGGAAGACTTTTATTGTTCACCGACCGCTGGCTGCTGGATCCCTGACTTCAACTAGAGAGAATTACACTTAGAAAAAGGAGGATTTTTCTGCAGACACTCTTGGAGATCAGAGATCAGTTGCAGGAAAAACTCTACAGCATTTCGCTGGTCGTTGGTGTTAATTTCCTATGATGGTGTTAATGTTGCTCGTCATAGCAAATAGAGAAGTGTCTGTTAACAGTGAAGGGCAGCACAAAAGCAGCTTTGCCTAGAGTGTAGTTCATCGTTCTCTTTGGTGTCTTTAAATGTGGACACAGAATTAATCAGAAGCTCATCTGTTTCTTAGTTTTGCCACTTTTAAATATGATGTTTGGTTTAGAAAGAATGCAAATCTCTTGCCTCTAAACACAAACTGTGTGTGTGTGTACCTCCTCCTAATCGAGTGATGTTAACAACAGAGACTGCTGATTGTTGCAGAACGCAGATTGGATTGACCTTTGACCCTTTTGCCAGCAAATCTGACAACCATTAGCAGGTGTGTGTGTGTCTCTCGGGATGGAGGATGACTCCTGAAGGCCATTCTGCTGTAATTGAGTCTCTGTCCTTGTGTTTAAAAACAGCCTGACGGGAGCCTCGTAGTTGACATTATTGGGTGGCATGCAGAGTGAAGGATAGAAGTAGACTTGGGTAACAGAGCTAAGGGTGTGGAGAGGTCAAAGTTTGGTTTAGGTTAAACCTCTGTGTGTACTTGTGTGTGTGTGTGTGTGTGTGTGTGTGTGTGTGTGTGTGTGAGGATGCGTGTGCTTGTAATGAAGTCTAAGTAAATATTGTTGCCCCTGGTGTCCCTCATTCAGGTTCTGTATCATTCCTCTTGTCTCAAGAATCACAAATCATTTCCCAGAATTAGACACAGGAATACCTAAAGCACCCTATCATTTCTCGTGTGTGTCTGTCTGTCTGTCTGTCATGGCTGTGCTGTGATGATGTGCGAGTAAACATTGTTGCCCCCATTTCTTTCATTCAGGATCTCAGTTGCTGCTGCTGTCTCAGAATCACAGGGCTAATTTTTACATTTCCCCGAATTAGACTTAAGAATACCTAAGCCTGCGTGTGTGTGTGTGTGTGTGTGTGTGTGTGTGTGCGCGTGCGTGTGTGTGCGCGTGTGTGTGTGTGTGTGTGTGTGTGTGTGTGTGTGTGTGTGTGTGTCAGCCCATGCATGTAAAGCATGCGTGTGTCTGGGGAAATGAGGCCTGCATGTTTCCATGGTCCTGTAGTCCTCTTAAAGAGCTGGCTTTACTCCTGATAGGAGTGGACTTAACAAATAGTCACATGGGAGCAGCGCTGCTATTTTGGCTACGTTAGCTTGTGTGTGAGGGCTGACAGTGGACAGGACAAGGTTTCAGAATCTAAACTGCAACTTTAGTAACACCTACTAATGAGGCCATTCGAGACCGGGCTAATGGCAAGGATTATACTTTATTAGGGATTGATCTGACGTATGGTGTCTTTATCAGGGCCACTGATAGAGTTGTAAATGAGAGGATAATTAGTACATGGTTTCAGCTGTCTTGGCAAGTAGGTGATACATGTGTTCAGGTCTATTGAAACCTTAACATTTCTTGATTTATGAGATTATGAACCTGATCCTCTAATCTACTTTACTGCATTGTAAGGATGATAAAGGCATCAGCAAAATGACTTCATGTAGCTGTAGATACCAGTCTCTGAATAATCTTGCATTTGGTTTCCCGCTGTTATAATTAGTCAGTAGTAATTAATCAATGACTGTTTGATAATTTATTGTTTTTTGTGTTGTGATTTATCAAGTAAAAATACCATTTTTAAATCACTTGATTAATTGATCAAATAAATGGACAGTTCAGACACTGGTTGTTTGTTGTATCAGCCTAATAGAAAAATCAGTGGTTGATGTCTCATAGCACATACAACTGCTCATAGAGCTGAGAGATTTCATGATAAGAGAATCAGTACTATTTGAAACTAATATTTTCATATAACTTTGTGTATATGTCTTTCTGGTCTTGATAACTACAAGTCTAGTCAGTACTCTGATCTTACTGGACAGTTTTAACTGACTGAATTGTACTACAATATCTGTCTGGTTGGTCATGGTAACCACAGCACCAATTATATTTTGTCTGCTGAGAGACCATGCCATTCATTCCTGGTTGAAATATTTTAGTGATGGTAATGCCCAAAAGTTATTGTCACATGATCAAATTTTTGTTATTGAGAAAAAAATATTGGGTTACTTGATTTATGACTCAAAGTGGCTATATGCTGACATTTATTCTACTTTGACTTTAGGGCAGTTAGAAAGGTATCTGCAATAACAGATTTTTTTGGCATATGACATATCATTGCCTTTTAAGTTGATATGGCGACCTTATTAGCAAACAGTTGCTTATTTAGACATCCAGCAGTTACAGAGCGACATCATCATTCGTTTGGAGTTGTGTTACTTGCCACCTGATGGATGTTAGTCCAATATTCTCTCTTTTAGCTCTGTTTTTGGGCTCTACCAACTCCTCAGGGAAATATCCAGCTTTAGCTGCTAAATGTGCCACTGTGTTCACCAGCGAGTCTCTCACTCTGTCTGTCTACCATTTGCTGCTGGGCAGGTAGTGTACAACATGTTTGTAGAGCTTTTTTGCTAAAATCAGCTTCCTGCTGCGGCTGTGAACGATGCTATGAGAGTGAACTAAAACGGTGCCGGCAGGACGGCTAAACACTGAGCTGAAACTCGCTATGAAGCCGAACTGCAAGCAACCCTTTTCACACTGTAATTTGACACATTGTTATTATGAAAATATTGATTATAGACACTTTAAAGTTACAAATATATTTATAAAAATTTGACCTGACTCAGTGTATTAGATCGATGCTGATGTGAAATCTTCCTGAGCCATCTACTGCATGCTGTTCCAAATATCACATTTTAATGAGCCCTTGTGAATATCTACAAGTACATAACTTATTTGTCTGACAACATTTTAAGAATTCATTGGTGAATACTTTGGCTGTGTCCGGGGTGAAGCGACGCACCAGAATGTGTCCTTTCCAGCTATTAAAGTACCATATTTTTAATTGGCCGGACAACAGGAGGATTTTTGTCATTGCTGAGTTATTTTCGATGAACGCCGGCGTTTGTGATCTCAGGCGGTTGTATTAAATCAGATGCAGCTTTACAACAGATTGACCCTCCCAGCATCAGACATGAGAACACAGCTATGGCATCTGCCAGGACAGGTGTGTGTGTCTTTGCGCTCATGCATTCTTGCATGCAAGTGAAATCATTTCAGTGAAAGAAGGATTTTCATTCTCTGTGTGTGTGTGTGTGTGTGTGTGTATGGGGATGTGTGCACATGAGAGCTCACACTAGCAGAAGACAAACTATAAATCTTTTATGCATCTTTGTGTGAGATTGTGTTAGTGAAAGCGGGCGTGTGTGTGCGCGCGTATGCATGCATACTCATGCCCCTTGTGTACGTGTGGTGCGTACAACGCCCCCCCCCCAGCTCTGACAGTGGCTTGTTCCTCCACAGGTGCTATTTCAGTCGGCCGACTGTCATCCCAAAATGCTTTTCAGCTGAGTGCTTTTCAAAACAATCGTCACTGGTGCCCCAGGCTCTTTTTACAAGGGCCTTCTGCCGCACATGCTGCCTCTGATCTGCTGATCAGTGGAGGGGTGTGTGTGTGTTTGTGTGTGTGGAGGGGTTCAGAATGGGAGAATGAGGATGAGACTTGGATGCCCTTTAGATGAGCAAGCAACTTGCTCATTTGTCTACATATCATTCTGTCTAAAGGAAGCAATAAAGATAATACAATCTATAAACCATATGTCATTCAAGCAGCGCAGGCCAATTAAGACCCATATGACCAACAGATATCTGAGCAACAGCTGGCATATCACAACAAGGCTGAACCACTCATCAATTAGCATGACAGGGTGCAATAACACACAGCTAATGGGTATAACTCATGCAGACACACAAAGTGCACATGTAAAGACATTGTTAAAGCACTAAAATAAAAGGGATTACAAGCTATGAAAAGTCAAGTCAGAGACAGTGGGCAGGTGCAGATTTTACAGTGAGATATAGGATTGGGTATTAAAAAATGTAGATGGTATTGTGTTAAATGTAAAAATATCAAACCTCTGTTCCATTTCACTTTTTCCACCTTAATATCTGTTCTGAAAATCTTGGTTTGGGTTTTTTCAACTGCACTGGTCAGCTGGACAACACTTGTTTTTCATCACGGACCTGTGCTCCTGTAGTTGTCTCCCTCGTTCTCTTCATGGCAGCTTTGAGTGTTACAGACTACGGTAGCACCACTTAACCCAACTACATCTTTTAGCAACATTGGCAGGGTCAGGTGCCCTGAAGTCTGCGTCCTCAAGTCCCAAGGCAGATAGTTGGGTACATTATGTTTTAAAAATGGGGAGTGCAAAATTGAAAATGTCACCTGTAAGCTGTGCAAGTCAGAGTTTTAAAAAAAACAAACAAAAAAAAACTGCATGGACATAAGAACTCTCCACAGCACTCGCATGTATGACTGTCCAAAACTGGTGGGTCTGAAAAAGGTGCCTTGAAGCTGCTACCTGCTGCAAGTTGTAGGTTTATCTAAAAATGTTAAAATGTCTTTTAAGTTTAGCGGGGCCTGACGAAACTCTGACAAAACAAAATCTGGTGCATTTTACTGTTGGGTTCGGTTCATTTTAGCTGGTGTGAAGCAAACTGATCTGCTTCCAAGCAGACTCGTGGTTCTTTGTGGTGTGAAAGCAAAGCAGACCAACCTCAGTGTTTTGTGATCGTAGATATGTGATTTTTAGCATGAAATCAAAAGCTAAACTACTTTCAAATCCATCTTGTGGTCGTGAACTGTCAAGGAAACGACCCTTCAAGCTAAATTTGATTTCCCCACATGCGTCCATGTAGAGATCATGATGTAGGACGTCAGACCATGTGACATCATGCTCACAGCTCTTGGTTTGTATGTGATAAGTCGGTGTGAACATGAACTGGACCAATTTTTTCCCCTTCAAAAGAACAAAACTACAGATGTGAAAGTCTAGTTTTAACAAAATAGTTAACAAATGAAACCTAGATAAAACGTATGTCCAAGTTAATGGTTGGCTTGTTTAACATGAGTTTAGTAGTGTGTGTGTGTGTGTGTGTGTGTGTGTGTGTGAGCTTTTTCAGTTGTTTGCTCCAGTATGAGCGGCATGCATGGTGGTGACTAGTGTAGTCATCAGCGGCAAGACATGAGACATGCACACACTCCTTTTACTCCCTGGGGCTATATGTTTGCATTGGTCCATATAGTATGTGTGTGTTGGTATGCGTTTAAAGATGAGCGCATGCGCGCGCACACACACACACACACACACACACACACACACACACACACACACACACACACACACACACACCCCGTCAGTTGCACACTTTGCATCATGGTCAAATGACTTGTCTTTCACGCTGCTCATTCCTCAGAGCAGTCTGTCCTGCTGGAAGTGACAGCATATGGAAAACCTGTCTAAATGAGTCCACACATCAATTACATCAACACATTCTCACCTCGCCCCCCCCTCCATGCCTCACTTTGCTTTCGCTCTGTCTCTGTCTTTCCCACGTCGCTCCATTCATCACTTCTTTGCCCTTTCCTTCCGTCTGTTCTCTGATCATTCCAGACTCCGCTTCTGTCTCTCCTCTTCCAGCGCTTCTCTTTTGCTGTTGTATTATGGTGAAAAGTGTTACTGAAGAGCCCACCGCTTATAATAAAGGCTAGATTTTAATGTTAACTTGTTGATATAATATACACTATAACACGATAGAAGTGTGTCAACATTAAGAAATTTTGCCACACTGTTTATCCTGAGGTAGCTCTCCCTTTAGTATCTGTATTAGCAGGTGCTCAGACTGGAAAAAGCGTTAAAACAACACAAGGGACTCTGTGGAGGCCTGTTGTTTATGGTATAAGACGATGAAAATGATCCCGGAAGTCCGGTTTGAGATCTTTGAATCTGAAGGTTTATGAGACACTGCTCAACGGTTTATAATACTGTGAGACAGGATTTTACAAATCTGGGAAATTCTCACAGCAGCGATGATATTTGTCTTTTATTGTGCTGATCGTGAAGTAAAACGTAAAAATCCAGTGTTTACGTTCATCTACCGGGAATGTACTCTAGCATGTATTTCATTTGCCACAGCACCTTGCTGGATGACGTTTCCTTGCGGCAAAAGTTGAGCCAGGTTCAACTTTTTCACTGGACGCCCCTGCATTTTTTTGCCGGAGTCCTCTCAGGGGCTGCTCCTTGTCTGGTTAGGTTTATCCATAAATTATTTGTTACTATATAATGATATGCAGTATAATGATATTGTAATAAATTATTATAGATACTGTGATAGAAGATTATATTCGCCCTACCATATTTTAATGCTTAATGCAGATCAAATGACTTAGAACACCCTCAATATTTGCAGTAGGGACTCTTGATTGTTAAGGTTCCCCAAGACCTGACATATGCACAATTTGTAGGATAATTGCACACGTCATGTGCAGGTAGAATTGCTCAAGCTGCAGTGTACCCTGGTTGTTATATTTCTGCTGTACCTGAAATCTCTGTGCTTTTTTGGGGGGAAACACAAAATTGGCCAGTACGTCTGCTGGCTCTGCTCAGCCAGGCCCAGACAAAAGTGCTGTGCTACTTCGTGTTTTGTTTCCAATGATTCAGTTATGCTCAGCCGTCTTGGCCACAATTTCACCCTTTTAACTACGCACTCTGTCATGTGTGTTTCACGAGACATTTAAACCAAACATTTGAATATTGAGCGCAGACACAGCTGAAGTTCATTGCTCAGGAGTTCCTCAGTGGCATTAGTTTTAGGATCAGAAGAACTTGCTGTATCTGTGCCCCGATTTTCCAACACTGACATTTACTGTATCTGCAACCTTTGTGTTAGTATCCTGTTTTACTTTAGACTCCAGCCATTCTTAGTTGTAGCATTTTGATACATTTCATGGTCAAAACTGTTTTCAAATGTGTGGAATTTTAAAAAGGGAGCCAGTAACGTTTTATTTTACATCTTTCAACAATGATCATGTCTTCAGCTTCTTTTTGTATGTTAAATAAGCAACTCTACATTCATGACTTAAAGGACAAAAAAGGCATAATTTTTTGCTTTTGAAGGCGTTGTCTCAAAAGTCATTATATTTGTGGTTAAAACATATGCCAGTAGAGTTAGTTTTGCTCTGAAGATTTATCTACCTGTACACTCAATCTGTCCAAAAATTTATTTCATCTTCCTCTTTCCCTGCCTTTCTTCATCTCTTCTAAACTAGCAGCAGACAGGCTAGTCATTTTGTCTGCGTTAAAGCTTAGCAGCACAATTTAGTGTGGATCTCTTTAGGCCGAGATTTGTGTGTGTGTTTGTGGTGAGACCTTGACCTTGACTGCAGCCCCTAATGGAAGAGGCTGTTCTGTGAATGGCTCAAACTCCCCCTGCCGTACAGTGGTATGTAGCAGCCCATAAAGAATGCTTAAGTCCCACTCTGGTTTCAGGGAGTGGGAACCCCCCTCCCCATCCTGCCGCCGCCCGACCCCGCCCCTTCCTCACACTCTGAAATAGCCTCGTCCTTGTCCCCACACGGAGCACAGTGTGAGTCGGGGTGTGTATATATGCGGCCGTGGTTGATTGAGGAGCAGATTGCTGGTGACAGGTCACACTGCGTTCCGTCCCTCTGACCCCCCAGATTAGCCACCCGGAGCCCCCACCCTGCCCTCCCCTCCTCTGGGCCCCCACCTGTTGGGATCCCTCTGCTGCTCAGATCTCTCCCTCTTATATACACACACACACACACACACACACACACACACTGGACAACCTGCGTTAACGGAATTCTCTTATTTGTCCGTCACTCACTCTGCGGGTGATAAAGGCCATTACGAGTCATTAAGGTGTGCGTGTGTGTGTTTGAATGTATGTGTGTTGCCCGGCTGCGATGTGTGTAGGTTGAAAAAGACGCCTGTCACAGCACGCTCTCATAATTGCCCTCTTAGCCAATTATCCCCCATTTAAAAGCAAGTCACCTGCTCTGCTCCCATGTCCACACAAATGCACGCAAATAACATAGAAACTTAATATTTAATCATTGTTTGTTCCTGAGTGATATGTTTGTTTACTGTGCTGAAATGCTGTATGTTTTGTATTGCTTTCTGTCCCCGTTCATACTGTTGTCTGCTTTCTCCTTCAGATTCTGATGCAGACCAAAGACATGGTTCAGAAGGTGGGTTATTAACAGTGTTTTATTATATCCTGATTATGGCGATTTAAAAATTATTTTTTAAGTTGCAACTTTAGTGATACCTGGGAGGAAATGCACATGTTACAGCAGCACAGAGACAGGCTAAGACAAAAGATTAAGTACTAACTAACTATTTGAATGAAATAAATAAAAATAGAGTAAGAAATTAGAGAGATGACATTAAATGAAGCTAAATACAATATATAAAAAACCTTGGATTATATACATGAACTGAGTAAATATTTGTGTGAAAGAATTCCAGTACTTCAACTCTGGCAGCCATGATGTGCTATACTATAGCAATATACTATTATTATTAAATCAGTATTAAATATGTTATTGCTTCTTATACTACTACTCCCATAGTAACCATAATAATGCTGGCAATAAATATATTTCGAGATTGAACTGTGGACTAATTGAACTTGTGGTTAGGTTTCATTGGTTGTCACTGATGTTTTTAGTTTAAATGAATGGGATTCAGACAATAGATAGAAGTTACATTTAGTGTTGTAGGAGAAAGTAAATCCACTACTTCAATACGTCTGGTTTATTATCCAGCCCTAATTTGAAGCTAATAAATTGTCTTCTCTTACTTCCTTAACTGTTCTTTGTGTGACTCAGATGAATCTGGAAGTCATCTACGGAGATACTGACTCCATTATGATCAACACCAACAGCAGGTCTCTGGAGGAAGTCTACAAACTTGGCAATAAGGTGTGTAGTGGAGAAGTTATGTTAAAGTATAATCATTTTCTTCAGTTGTTTCAATATTTGACATTTTCACAAAATACACACGTGTGTTCACTATTCCCAGGTGAAGGCAGAAGTAAACAAACTCTACAAACTGCTGGAGATCGACATTGACGGTGTGTTTAAGTCACTTTTACTGCTGAAGAAGAAGAAATACGCTGCCTTGGTGGTGGAGCACCATGGCGAAGGACGATACAGCGTCAAGCAGGAGCTCAAAGGCTTGGACATCGTCCGCAGAGATTGGTGTGACCTGGCCAAGGAATGTGGCAAGTATGTTAGATAAACCAAACGGAGTTGTGACCGAAAGCTACATTATTTTCCCCCACATGCTAGTGTTAGCATGTTAACAATCTTACAGTTACTGTTTCTGTAACTGTTGTTACAGTTACCTTTTTTAGAATGTTATTATCTGAGAGCTGTCGTTATCGGGCATTGCAAGGGAAGGCATTGATCTATCCTTCCTCTCCTCTGCTCTTGCAGCTATGTGATCGGTCAGATCTTGTCAGACCAGAATCGCGATGTCATTGTGGAGAACATCCAGAAACACCTGGTGGAGGTGGGAGAGAAAGTAGCAGATGGAACTATACCACTCAACCAGTATGAGATACACAAGGTGAGGACATGGCTGCATATGTGGACATTTCCACTTCTGAATAGAAAATCAACCAGCTGTCATCACATACAACTACAGTGTAAAACTGATCAATAGAATGGTTGCACATACATAATAGAATACTTTAGCACAAGAAACTCAAGTGGGAGAGACAAACCAGAACAGCCTATATGAGGCTCTAGCAAATGTTTTGTTTTTATCTGGTTTATTATGTTGTATTTGCTTTTACCCATCTGTTCATGGTCGCTGTCTTTCCTGTCGCTGTCGTGCTCCTTCCTCCAGGCTCTGACTAAAGATCCTCAGGACTATCCAGATAAGAAGAGTCTCCCTCACGTTCACGTGGCTCTATGGATCAACTCCCAGGGCGGTCACCGGGTCAAAGCTGGAGATACAGTCTCTTACATCATCTGCAAGGTGTGTGTACATGAGAGAAACGTAAATAGCATCTCTTGAGACACTGGTCCACTAGTCATTTCAGGTTTTTTATAATTACATTTTAATGCTTAATTACCATATTTAGTGTTTGGAGTACAATCTACCACTCACACCACTGTATGTCTTTTCTTTCTCCCCTAGGACGGCTCCACGCTGACAGCCAGTCAGAGAGCCTATGCTCTAGAGCAGCTCCAGAAGCAGGAGGGTCTCAGTCTGGACAATCATTACTACCTTGCCCAGCAGATCCACCCTGTGGTGTCCCGCATCTGTGACCCCATCGAGGGCATTGACAGCGTGCTCATAGCCACGTGGCTGGGTAAGTTAATGACTACCAATGGTTTTGGTAGACTGTAGAGGACTTTAGTTTTATTGAGAGTGGGGGGCCCAACATCATTCTGGCGTTAAATTATGACTTGAGGAATTTCAGATTGCAGAAAAAAAATCAACCGTTCAATGATTTCAGCATTTAATTAAGTTAAGTGAGTGAAATATTTTAATTGCTGTTGTTGACAACACTTGGGATTAAATGACTCATCAGAATTCTCATTTGCAGTTTCAAGACGTACGATTTTATAAATAAACACTGGCCATGAGGTATTTGTGGGGAACAGCTTACTTTGAGTGATAGTACTAATCCCTCTTTATGTATGTGTTAGCATTAGTCATTATTCCTGTTTTATAGTCTGTTGACAGCTGAGGCAGCCAAACATAGAAAAGTTGTCACACCTAATATCACAACAGCCTAATAAAAGCACAAAATAGATGTTTCATTGTTGTCCAATAGTCATAAAATTAAGTGGTTTGGATGGAAATTTCCAAAGTATTTTGCCTGCTCTGTCTGTTTAAACATTTGTTCAAATTATTGTAGATTTATTTAAAAAAGAGACAACAACCTGCAGTGTAATTATCTTTTGTCCATGCCAGGTCTGGACCCGAGTCAGTTCCGGGCTCAGCAACAGTACCAGAGGGAGGAGGAGGCTGACGGCATGTTGGGAGCTCCAGTCCAGCTGACTGATGAGGAGCGCTACAAAGACTGTGAAAGGTTCACCTTCACCTGCCCTCAGTGTGGCACTGACAACATCTACGACAGCGTCTTTGAAGGAGCTGTGAGTAGATGCACACAGTGTTAGCTATCACAAAAGTCCCTTTTTAATCTTCTGCTGTGTTTTTACATGATTCCTATGGTCATGGAGAATATATAACATTTCAAAATTGAAAAAATGAAATTCACCTGAAACATGGAGCCGCAAGATCTAACAAATATTCTGTGATGGATAACTCACGGAAAAGTCTAAAAGGTTGCACGTGTCAATGCACAATTAATTCTACACTTAATAGTTTATCCTTTGTCATTCTTCAAAAGATTTCTTGATCATTGTGGTTCATTTATCTAAAAACCCAGACTAGTTCTGGGTCGTATTTGCAGTTGGAAAGAGAGTCACTGCAAACTTTTTCTCCAAGAGGAATGAAAAATATTTGGAATTTAACACCAGAGTTTACATCATCCCAAAGGAAATGTTGCCCAAACGGCTCCAGATGATCTTCTGTCTGAGGGCTGCGTTTAAAATGCACTCAGCTAACAGTCCATTAGGTACAACTAGCTAAAACTAATGCAGTGTAATCCAATACGTGTTTCTGTTATTTAGCCTAGCCCCATTGATTATAAATGGGGTGGACAAAATAATAGAAACACCTGTCAGTATAACGCAATACAATTCAACAGCACCACAAACTAAATTTTCCGAAATGACCGTACAGTTGAATTGACACCTGTCTAAAACAAATTTTAACTGTCATGGAGGGAGGATTTATTGCAAGTCTGTTGTATTAGACTGCATTACATTTAGGTAGGAACTTAATGAACTGGGAACTGAGTGTATATTAACTATGTAACTTAAGCTGCAGCAGAAGAATAAGTTGTGGAGTCAGAGATGTAACCTCACAGAGATACTAAGACTGAAATGAAGAAGAGAAGATTGCTTTTATGACTAATGGTGTGTTTCGCTGGTGTAATGGATTTAATAGTTAGATATACAGATAAAGAGTCTGAGAGTGGAAGAATGGTGTTTCCGAAGGCATTTCAGTCAAACTTCCTGTGAAGGATTCATGCTTTAGTCATCCTCCATATTGTGTCTCTGTCTTTATTTTTAGACAGCTGCCTGGCTCCAATACGGACTCTGTTTTCATTGGCATAGTTTGGACTCCACAACTTGAAAAGCCTTCCCTTAACCCCTGCTGCTCTATGGACACACACACACATACAGACACACACACATCTCCTACCATTTGTCTGGTCAAGGTCGTGTGTGTGTGTGTGTTATCAGCTTCTAATGAGGAGCAGGGCACACAGCTTTTTCTTGTCTGAAAGACACTAATAAAACTGACGCCCTGTCCTCCGCTGGCAGATAACTTGCATTAAATTAAAAAAGGAGTGTTATACACACACTCCATAAAAGGTTGATATAATTTCACACTTCAGCAGATACACTGGTGAGTTTTACTGAGAGGCACACCCACTCGCACAGGAAACATACCAGAAAAGAAAAATTTGATTCACTTTAAGTTAATCAAAATGCTTGTGCACATGCAAAAAGAAAAGAACCAACCTATTTCCTACTTCAATGTTTTAACAATAGAATATGGTCTTGAAATGTTGGTTCTGTCAGAATAATTTTAAACTTCAGACTTAACTAACCAGGATTCGTCTGATTACTGGTGTTAATTGTCCACCATGCGTCAGAGGCCGGTATGCACGCACACACAGAGAAACTGATAAGACAGGAAGTTAATTAGGGTGGTGAACATGGTCTTACAGCTCCGTGAGAGGGGAGGACAGATGGGCCTTGACTCCACCACTGACACAGAGCCAGGGATGGTAGGAGGAGGCGGTGATGGGTGATGGATGATGGAGGACAGACCGAGGAGGAAAGTTGTTTGATGGGGTTTGCGGGAGAGGGGGGTGAAAAGATTAATGGGGGGGGGGGGCCTGGATAGGGCTGCTGGGAATTCCCTGAGTTCAGTTTTAACCGATTGCTGGGTATCCCACATCTTGCTAGAAACACTGTAAATTGTTTTACAGTTTTGTAGAAGGCTATTTAAAGTGCAGACACGAGGTGGCACAGATGACAGTTGATTGGAGGAGTGATGAGCGTTAAAATGTATGTCCCTTGAATTGCATTTTTTTAACTTTTCTCGTAGGTCTCACACAAACAAGACAGAAACTACTCTGTGTTTCATATTTTCATTTAATTGCTCAGCCTGTAAAATAACTGGCAAGCAAGTGTTTTTATAGATACTTGTTTGGGAGGGTGAATTCTGTTATCAAAATGAAGTTTGGAATGAAACAAGTGAGATAAAAGAGTAGGAGGGGAGGAGGGATCATGGTGAGAGAAGAAGGGAGGATGCTTTCATCCAGAGCAGGAAAGGAAAAAAAAAAACACGAAGAAGAGGAGGATAGGCTGAGATGGAGAGGGTTAATGTGTGTAGCTGCATATTAGGGGAGTCAAATGAGTTGACTGACTTGGACTGGCAGAAAATGTGGTGGGCCCCCCCCCCAAAAGGAATGATGTAGGCAAACAAAAAACCTGTGAGTGGCCAGATGGGGGGGGGTGTCACATGCATACTTGTGTGTCATTGACTTCCCTGCAGAAACTTTTTTTGCTGCTATCAGTGTGACACTTAAATGGAGTTCATGTTTAAAGGAGTGAGTGTTTAAAGCAGTTATATTTAATGTAATTGTTATGTGCTGTGGCTACTTTTATCATTGCATTAACTATAAACCTTGCTGTCAAGTGGACAATTCAGGGGTATTGAGGTCACATTGACCTGTTTTCTTCAGACCACAATAATGTTAAAATTTACTGGACCCAGGGGTGCTTTAAGCCTTTACACCTTCCATGCTTGTGACATGTTTTTTCTGGGGGTTTAAAGGTAATGGCGAAGTTGCTATGTTACGTAACTGCTTTTTCTGATTATAGGGTTAAAAATGCACCTGTGACGAATCCCTGTGCACATATACTTATGCACATGATATTGCGTTCATGAAATCTGGTGGGAGTGAGATTGTAGTTATTGCAGTGAGAGCGTCGTGCATGTTTCAGCCATTGTACCTACGGACTCAAAACAACAGACTCCCTCATGTGAAAGCCTTTTAATACATGTAAATTAGATTTACTTGGCAAAATATGGGAATTATCACAATTGTCTTTTGCCAGAGGTAGTATTGTACTCTTAACTTCCCCTATAGAGCTGGGTACAGTGGTCATCACTATCTATGCTAATACAGTAGATTTGAGAAGTGGGAGGAGCTATTTTGGGCACCCCTGGTTCCAGGAAGTAGAAGTCTCATTCATTCTCTCCATAGAAAATTTTAAGTGTCTCCCTGTTGGAGCACTTTCACAGCTTGTATGGGCAGAAGTTAAACAGCTGTGTTAGAAAAGAAAAGGTTTTTTTGTTGTTTTTAAAAAAAAATAAAAAGTCCAAGGAACAACCTATAAACCATATAAACAAAATTTGAGATGTTAACTACAACTCCCAAGGTGCAGTATAAGTATCAGTATAAGAAACATATAATTAGATAACATAAATTCCTGTGCTGCTGAAGGCGGGTGGAAGCTAAGGGCCGTGCTAAGTGGTTCATATGACGTGACACTGGAAATCTAAAGTGTTCCTAGTTGTTCTGAATGGTGTAAAACTATCTGCACTATTTGTGTGAGCTATCTGAAAGAATTGCATACAACATTACTGTCGCCTGTTTTGTATTCGGGTACTTTGAACAAGACTGAAGAGTTTTTTCTCGATAGCTATAGCTGATGATATTATGTATGAATGAATCTGTTGCCATGAGACATATTCTCTGTTTCAGGGATTAAAGCTGGAGCCCAGTTTGAGGCGATGCTGCCACATCCCCTGTGGGAGCTGCCCCATTGACTACGCTGTCAATATCAGCAACAAACTGCTGCTTGACATCCGTCGCCATATCAAAAAATACTACTCCGTGAGTATTTCTGTGTTTGTCTGCCAGTTTGCAAGCCTGAGTGAGGTTGTGATAAATTTTACAGATTCTTCCAATAAAACTCACAAACACAAGCACCCAAACACTCATGTGTTTACTTATTCACCACCTGCAGGGCCACAAATGGACTTCATTCAATTTTCATTCAACGTCTAATGCTGCAACTTGTTAGACCAACACAGCTGGCCAGCTGACAAGTTGCCCTCTCTTCTCCGATTTTTCAGTCTTCTTAAAAACCTTTTCTCTAAAGGTACAGTTTAGTTGAACTTGCAGTTAGTTCACAAATAAGAATTTCTTCAGAACATCTGCTTCATTTGATCAAAAATATACACTAAATGTAAACCTTTGGTCCACAAATGCTACATTTAAGCTTTATGCACTGTTAAGCATTGTGGTTGTTTGCATGTCACTATCAACAAAGAAGTTAAATTAATGCTTCAGCTGACAAAATACAAGCTCTGGTGGTCAGAGAAACAGAGCTGAAGGTAATGAAATAGTCAAACTTGTGAAAATTGACCTTTCACAAAGTGTCTGTAATAGTGTTGGACTGTATTTAACACAACGTGGGATGCAACAGATGCAGTAATGGTAAGAGAAGCCATCAAAAAGATGATGGACGAGAAACGAAGGAAACCTCAGCAGGGCACTGCGCTGACATTTTCAGCCAAAGAGCACGTTATGCTTGCAAAATGAAAAGAGCAGCAGAAGGATTTGAGGGAACATGATCCATGAAAATACTTAAATGCCCATTCTTACCTTTGAATACCGAGTTTAACATGCACTCTTTGTCAGTTTTTCTTTTTAGATGATAAGGTGAAATTTAAATGATACATCTGGGAGAACTGGGTTATTGAAGAAACTAAAAATGCAACAAATCAAACGTATTTGACTTTGAAGTTTTGAACTAATTGAAGATTTGTCTCCATAATACAGGGCTACTCTTGGCTTGAAAGAATATTTACAATGCTGGATTATAAGCTTTACAGGGTACATTATTTCTGCAGTTAGACACATGTACAGGCTGTCTCGAGTATGTATGCAAGGTGTGAAAATATGGATGCTTGGCTCTCTACATTGTTGGCTATTCACATTTTCAGATCTACAGATAGAAGAACATGAATCCATAAATATGATCAGATATGCGAGTGTGCATAGCCACATGATCAAATACATGTTGAATACACATAAATACAGAAATGTCGTGAAATTATTAAATGCTGCCACTTAGTATTTGTTTTTATGGTTGACCAACCATTTTTAGCTATATTGTTAAGTTAATAAAAAAACTGACAAATGCGCATCAGAAGTTGGAAAGGAATCTTTTAAACTTGGTGATTTTGTCTGCCATAACAAATCCATATTTTCCAATATCTGAGAAGTTGTAACCTGCAAATTTTGTATTTATTCAGTTATTAAAACTGATAATTAAAATGGTCATTTATAAAATTGTAGCACACTTTATCCTGTGTATATGTTGGACTAACCGTGTAGCCCTGAAACTGATGGGACTGTCAGCAC
This sequence comes from Maccullochella peelii, assembly GCA_002120245.1. Classification (NCBI taxonomy): domain Eukaryota; kingdom Metazoa; phylum Chordata; class Actinopteri; order Centrarchiformes; family Percichthyidae; genus Maccullochella; species Maccullochella peelii. The sequence goes on along the minus strand of LKNJ01002104.1, from coordinate 21,324 downwards.
TGCGCAGGGACTCACACAGGCTGCCAACAAACCAGTCACCCATCATGTATTTGCCCCCCAACAGTCCTCTGTGAACTGCTACTACCTGGCCAAACATTTATGTGCAACTTGTGATGATGGCACACAAGATTTCCAATCAGAGGCAGAGCTGTAGGAGTTCTACTGTACATTGCATCTATACATAGTGTGTTTTGAGGCAGCTTTGATTGGCAGTTGTATCTATTTGTATCTTCTCCATCACATGTTTGGCTTTCAATGCTCTTCATGTGACGCATTCTGCATATTAGGGTGTTAATTTATTATAATCGTTGATTGTCTTTCACTTGAATCAAATTTGGATTGCCATGAAATTTTGTAAAGACACATTCATTGTTCCCAGGCGATTAATCTTAATGACTGTGGTGATTCCCTGACTCCAGCGCCACCAGCAGGTCGAAGTTTTCACTTTGACTTTTCACTCACTTTTCACTTTAATAACAAACCTCAATGGATACTATATGGACATTTTCCTCTAGTGACACATGAGGTTCACATTTGTAGTTTTGAGTGAAACTGAACTATTAGATGGATTGCTGTGAAATTCATGTCCCCCATAGAATGAATTACAATAACTCTGGTGAGCCCTTAACTCTTTAATAGCGCCACCATCAACCCAATTTGTCCAATACTTTACAGTTTATGACCAAATACCTGCAAAACTAATGACATTCCTAGCATTAGCTAATATTAGCATTCTAACACTGTGAGCTAAGCTGGCGAGCATGGTATGCATTATCTGCTAAACATCACCCTGTTAGCATGGTCATTGTGAGCATGCTGACATTAGCATTTAGCCCAAAGCACCGCTGTGCCTGAGTGCAGCCTGACAGAGCTGCTAGCATGGCTGTAGAGTCTTAGTCTTGTTATTGTGTAATCCAGAATAACAAGTTTGTCTTAACTGACATTATTAGGTTTTTGTTTTGTTTTTTATATCCCCCAGGGAATTGTTTAGCCAAGGTGGTAAGCCACTTGGATCCTGATCTGTCTCATCTTTTGATCAGTTTAGCTAGCAGATGGGCCTAATCAATAGTCACACTTCATAAATATGTGACGTTTGCTCTCTTTCCCTGAAGGTTAATGTTTTATTTCATAAAAGTGTAATATTTTCTTATGATGCCAGCTGAACTTCCAGGCAAGAG
>LKNJ01002104.1:5533-19278 GCA_002120245.1 Maccullochella peelii | reverse complement strand
CACACACATAAACGCACACACACACTCTGTTGTCATCCTCTCGTCCTGCTGTCCTTGGCAAAATGAGAGATTCGCTTGTTTCCTGATCCACCCAATTCTTCTTCTCTTTTTTTAACCCCTCCCATCTAACCACCGTTGCCATGGCATTTAACAAATTATTGCAATTACCCTCGTCATGCGGGTCGCCCCTGGAAACGGGCTGAGGGGCGAGAGAGAAAGGGTGAATGAAGACCAGAGAAGGTGATAATCCTGTTTTGAACAAAAGGTCAAATTGTTGAATAGAGAAGCTTTGATTAAGCGGAGGAGGTACAAAGTGGAACCGTTTGAGCTCTATTCAGTGTGTGTGAGTGAGTGAGAAAGAGAGAGAATGTGTGTGTGTGTGTGTGTGTGTGTGTGTGTGAGAGAGAGTATTTGTGAAGTAGACCGATTTTAAGTCTATTCACTTTAGAGCTGGAAGTGTGGTGCTGGTGCTTCTGTGTGTGTGTGTGTGTGTGTGTGTGTGTGTGTGTGTGTGTGTGTGTGTGTGTGTGTGTGGCAGGTGGATTCCTCTGGTACAGGAGTCATCTCACAGACGCTTCTCCACTGTGTTCACATTAACAATAGAGCTGAAACGATTAGTCGGTTAATAGATTAGTAGTTTAACAGAACATTAATCTGCAACTCTTTTGATAATTGATTTAATTTGATTTTTCAAGCAGAAAATGACAGAAGTTCACTAGTTGTTGCTTCTCAAATGTGAATATTTGTGGGTTTTTTGATGATTATTTGATGATTAATCGATAATGACAATAATCGTTAACCAATAACCAATTAACAACACCTGACCCAGAAAAGATGGAAGCAAGTTCAGACTAGGGCTGCAACTAATGATGATTTTCATAATCAGTTAATTTAGTCACTGTAAGAAAACAGTGAAAACAGACATTGCTGTTTTCCCAGAGCCAAATGTAATGTCTTAAGCAGATCTGCAACAATTGGTCGATTAATCAGTTAGTCAATCAAAAGAAAATCAGTCTGCAGCTTTTTTGATAATTGATGAATCGTTTGTCATTCAAGTAAAAATGGTAAAAAATGTGTTGGCTCCAGGTTCTCAAATGTAAGGATTCACAGCCTTTCTTGGTGTGACATTATAGTAAACTGAATATTTGTGGGTTTGGGACTGTTGCTCGGACAAAAAAAAGACATTTAGTGACGTCACCTTGTGCTCTTGGATATTGCAAGAAGCATTTTTCACTATTTTCTGACAATTTATATATCAATTAATTGATTTAAGTGAGAGAATAGTCAACATATTAATCGATAATGAAAGTAGATGTTAGTTGCAGCCCTAATTAGCAATACCTGACCCTTTAACTATAGATAAAAGGCAAAGATATATGGAGCAAAGAAGCTTCAGACTAGGGCTGCAACCTATAATAATTTTCACTCATTTTTTTCCAGTTAATCTGTCTGTTATCAATCAATGAATTGCTTAGTCACTACAATGATAGAAATAGTGAAAAATGCCCATTGCAATTTCCCTTAGCCGAAGGTGATGTCTCCAGATTCCTCGTTTTGTTTGACCAACACTCCTGAGTTAATGTTTTGCTCCACAAATGACTTAAATTATTAATGAATTATGACAGTTGTTGTCAATTAAGTTTAACTGATTGACCAGCTGATTTAGCACAAAGCAGCCGTTCTAGTAAGGAGCTCATGGGTCAGAGACAGCAGCACCCAAGCTGCGGAGTCATTCAAAAAAAGACCCCTCTATCCGATATATATCCCTGCATCTTCAGCAGAAGAGTACAGTGTTAAAGAGGATGTTAAAGTACCAAAGCTCAGACTGTAAGTCTGAGAGGTTTTGGAAGACATGAGTTAAAATAACCGAACAGACAAAGAAGAGGAAGCAGAGAGAGGGTATATTTCGTGGTGGGCCCTGTCGTGGCCTGGTCTTGCCTCTGTTTGGTTAAATTATGTGGAACTCATTTGACGGCTGCATTCAGTGTGTCAGGTATCCACTGCTATAATTATGCAATTATGAGCCTTTATTCTTTCACGTCCGACTGTACACCCCCACCCTCGCGCCGCCGAAATGCCTCAATTAGATACACCCCCCCCCCGTTCCTCGTGTACTCCTTGTTTTTAATCCTTTCTATGTTCCTCACACGGGTCTGCTGCACTTAATCTCAATTTATTTTTATTTTTCTGAGCGTGTGTGGTTTGTGTGGATGGGTTTGGGGTCACAGTGGCCGAGCACAAGGGCATTGTGGGTAACTTTTCCTCCTTTCAGCCTTCTCAGTTGTGTATGTGACTTTGATATGTGTCTTATTAATTCATTTTAATGCAGGAAATTATTAATATGTCTGTGCTCACACTGAATGATGTGTGTGTGTGTGTGTGTGTGTGTGTGTGTGTGAGAGAGAGAGAGAGTCCCATGGGAACAGCAGTGTGTGCCAAGGCTTGTGTCATAAGAAATACACAAAAAAAGACAGAGATCAAGCAGCCGCCCGTTGAAAAACACACTCTCATACTCCTTATCTCCTACCTCCACGAATCATTGTCCTGCATATGTCTTTATCACAGATGCTGGGGCAGTCTCATTTCCCATGATGCTCAGCTCTTTGTACAAGAGCAGCAGAGGTGTTTAGATAATTAGTCGTGGAGCTGGGGTTTGTGGGTAAAGCTGTGAACTCTGGGGCTTTCTAATTGATTTCGGACATATGTGTGTGTTTGGTTTTCATTTAGAGGAGATTGTGTGTGTGTGTAGGCTGCATGAAGCACTCCCCTCCCTGTCTAGTCTTAACATTTCCTGTTTAGTTTTTATAGCATAAAAAAAAAGAAAGAAAACATTTACAGTATAATGTGCAGTTTGTTCTTAAAATATGTATGTGACAAGTGTATCTACTGTACACAATGAGTCAGTCTTGCAAAGTGCTTTCACATTTCACATTAATGGAAATGATTGTCTTGATCATTTCCAGGTGGTAAAGGAAATAAAAGAATTAACAAGGGAATGATATTGTCCTCTTTGAGCCACGTTCATAGGGTCTGGAAGTGTTTCCTTTACCATCAGAAAGGCTTCCATCTCAGGAGCCTTTGCGAGTACCAGGCATTGCTACATACAAATCCTGAAGGAAAACCTGGCGTAGTCTAAAAAAGAAAAGCAACTTTTTCTATTCCAACAAGGCAACAATCCCAAACTTAAAGCCAAACCTACAACGTAACGGCTTAAAAAAAACATTGGAGTCCAGATCAGTCACATAGTGACAGAACTGCTGTTCACTCTCTGTCCCCATGTGAGTTGCCAAAGTTTGAGCAATTTTGCAAAGAAGAGTTGGGGGGGGAAATTGCAACGTCCAGGTGTGTTAAGGTCTACCAGATCAACCCATCTGCACAGAATTAATAGATGTAATTGTTTCTAAAGGTGCCTTAATTAAATTTTGGTGACATTTTGTTTCTGTTGATTAGTGTCAAAGCTTAATTACACGCAGTGATTCAAAGTTATAAAACATGAAAAAGTTCAGACAGGGATACATTTTTTTGTTATAAACATCCTAATCATATAGTTTTATTTTTATCTTTTTCGTTTGCACTGTTTGTGCACTGCAAGCAGGCTTCAGCAACTTTCATTTGTGTGACTGTATGTGTTTGTCTTTGTGAGTCCAGTTCAGTGGAAACAGACACAGGTAATCAGCCTCCGTTTGTTCTGGTTGGTTCTTGTTATGAAAGGTTATTGAAGGTTTCTGCACAGCGCAGAAAGGGGTTTATATACTGTGTGTAACTGTAAAGAAAAAAATAATCTTTACCAATTCTTTTGTTGCTGCTGTTCCAAAGTGATCAGCAGACGAGACAAAGCCAAACATAAAAATCAATCGGAGAAACTCGGCGTGGCTGTATGTGTGAGGGGGATGTGGATGGAAAGACAGGTGCAGTGGTTTTGAGGGGGTTTATTTTGAGTGAAATGAAGGAAGGATGGATAGATGGAGGAGAGAAGCAAAGGCATTGATGGTGGTGGGTCTTATGCTCTGTCATTAGTTGGGCATTAACCCCCCCTCCCCTTTAAACCCCCCTTAGTAATGACAGGACATAAGAAGCAGAGGGGGTGGAGGGGTCTGGAAGAATACGGGGAGATTGAGAGGGTTAGACCACAGCACCTGCCCAGGGTCACTACCTCTCCCCAGGGGGTCCTAACTACTGCCGTTTTGGCTGTCCACTGCTCTGCCTGTATGACAAGTACTCGCAGAGCAGGACCCTGACACACAGCAGCTGAAAATACATTCAAATGTAAAGAGAAAGAGAGACAGCGGTGTGGGATGTGAAGTTACATGTAATCCTCTGTTCTTGTCCCTCTTTCTTTGCCTGTCTCTTGCAGTTGTTTTTATTTTACAACAACCCCTCTTTTTCTTCCCTCCGACTACTTTTCTTGTCAGTTCTGTTGTGCAGAATTAGAATGGCTAAATGGAAGCAACAATTTTCAGCAAAATTTCCTCATTACCAGAAACCGTTTCTAAAGTGTTTTGAGGCAACAAAAGTTTCTTTTGGTCAATTTTTAAGAACACCATTATCAACAGAATAAATGGCAACATGAATAGATTTTTATAAATAAGTAATCACGTAGGGTAGTAAAGGCTGCTGTTTTTTTCTGATGCAAGCCCTTCTATGTTCATCTGTCTGACGGAAACGCACCTTCATCATGTGTGCGTTTTGAGATATTTACATCAGGGATCCCATGAAAAAGCTTGAATTTAAAGTAATTTCAAAGGAGTATTGTGGTAATGGAAATTCAGGGAGTTTGATAAATACTCTGAAAATCATAGTATGGGTCAATATATGGGAGTGTATTTCAGAATGTGCTTTTTGACTTTATTGCTTGATATTGTGGTTTTCAGTGTTTAGCTTCTTCTACGCAGCCGCTAAAACCTCAGCGGCAACCAGACTGGTCACAGATTAAAAACTGAGGAATGACCTAAAGTTTTTCATTAACCATTTATCTCTTCTCATCTGGATTATTTTTTTTATGATTAATCATTTAGTCTATAAAATGTCAGATAATTGTCACATTTTACACCTTATGTCCTGTTTTGTCTAACCAACAAGCCAACCCCCCCCCAAATGTTTGGTACAGTGAAAAGCAGCAAATCCTCACATTTGAGAAGCTGCCACCAGAGAATGTTTACAGTTTTTGCTTAAAATATAAGACTTAATCAATTAATTGACATAACTCTGTCGGTCGACTAATTGATTAATAGACTAAGAGTTGCAGCTCTACTAACGTTTGAAAATTTGGCAGTTGGTGGAACTAACGTGTCTGATGTGTCTCTTGTAGGGCTGGTTGGTGTGTGAGGACCAGACCTGCCAGAACCGGACCAGGCGCTTGCCAATCGCCTTCTCCCGCCACGGGCCCATCTGCCCCGCCTGCACCAGGGCCACTCTTAGACCCGAGGTAATACCGCCAAGTCCCACAAACATTGGAATTCACGCTTTAACACTCATGACTCTGCCCTCCCCTGTTTGGTTAAAGAGACACCAGAGTGGGGGGTAAGAAACATACACACCAAAAGCACATTGTTGAATTCTGTATGTTTTGTCCAGGTGATGGTGCTATGGAGCTGAAGTCTCTCCTCTCATATATGCTGTACATCTTTACTCATTAGTATCACATTTCACCATAAACAGACAAACACACTGATAAAAGTAATCTGCTCTCTGTCACCCGACAGTCTGTGTGTTTGTGTGACAGTGCGCTCGCATGCCTGCCTGCCTTCATGTGTCTGTAAGGCACTAAGAGCTTGTTGGTAGTTAAACCATTAAAAGCATCTGTCTGTCTCTCTCTGGTAGCCGCCTTATGAATGCTTTGTTAGCTTGACCACTGGATTTAAAAGAAACACTCTCCCTTTCAATTTGAGCGTGACGGTTCAATCTGTTTTTTTTTTTGTCATCTTCGTTCTCGGTCACATTCTTACCAGTCCTGTCTCGACCCCGGCCTTAACTCTCTCTCTTGTCAATTTTTGATCTCGCGCACTCTGCTCCTATCTGCCCCCCCACACACCCGCACCCTGGCTGCTTTGCTGTGTCTGACTCTGTGGCGACAGGTTGTAAACCAGAAGGCCAATTTCTGCTGTCACTGTAGCCACTTAGGCGGCCATTGCTGGGTCTGAGGGCCGTGGCACTTTAAACCGCGGGCTGAATAAAACATTTAACTCTGTGCTCACTCATGCACCCTCTCTACCGTAAAACCTGTAGCCTTTCTTCATTTCACCTGCTCCTCAAACACACTGTCTGATCTCTACTCTCTCTTGTAACATATTCCTTTCATGTACATCTAAGGACACTGATGATGATGATGATGATGATGATGATGATGATGATGATAATCTATAACAAACTTGATAAGTGAAACACGGGCAAAATCTACAACATAAAAGCAGTACTTTTTTCTTGTCCTATCAGAGGGGTCAGTATCAACTAGTCTCTGAGAGAACCAACAATGAGGAGTACAGTGGTCAGGCGCAGCACTGTATATACAGTATAAAGAGTGAAACCATCATGTGGCTCTACAATATGAAAATTAAGCATATATGAGAAAGGTAATACAACTTTTTTTTAGTTTCATTTTTTCCCCCAAACGCCATCCTGCTTTTAGCAAATGGATTAATATTGGTCTTTTTTTTGCTGCCACTATCAGGAGGGTTGATAGTACACTGCAGCACCCTTTAAGGTTAAAGGGGTTCCCAAAGGAGAGGAGCAAGGTAAACCGGTAGAAGGAGCTTCAGTGAAACTACGTTCACGATCATATTTACTTTGTCTGCTTGGCTACGTAGCCTCACAAATGCCAATCTGATTGATTAGATGCATTAAAATGTTAATTAAATTCATTCATATTCATTATTCTTTTATAAAGCTTTGACTACATTAAACTGACCTGATGAAATGGATTCCCTGTGTTTTGAGCAGGACTGTGATGGTTGAAGGATCTCTGTCCTGGTGCTGGTTCGGTCTTGTTAGCACCATGATGCAACCTGCTGACTGGCTGCTACAGGGAGTAAACAAGCAGGTGGCACGCAATGTAGACACCATAACCCATTACAATTAAAAAGCATGGAATAAAAATCAGTTTGCAAAAATAGAAAGCATAGTGTTTATCCAGTGAAGATGTCATATATTTGGCTTGTCTGACATTTAAGTACAGAACAAGCTTAAAAATCAATCATGTAGGCAGCCTGTGCAAGAAGTCAGAAGGCTCTTATTCTGTGGTGTCCTGATTTTCCTACTCGGCTACCATTCTCCACCAGCGCTGCACCCATGCAGGGCCGACTAAAACCACTAATATATCTGTTCATGTCATAAGGAAACAGACGTTTGAGTGAACAACTGAAAACCACAACCCCAATGCTGTTTTGTTGTAGTTTCCATGTGTAAAAAGGTTATTCTTCTTATTCCCTATATTGTATACCAGCTGCAGGTTGTCTAAATAATAATATTAATTTGCTTAAATGTTCAAGTCAAGTAAAGCCACTTTTAATCATATAGCTTTAGTATCTGTGCAGCGTGCGATACTCTCTATCCTTAGACCCTCAAGTCAGTTGAGGAAAAACTGCAAAAAGACATTTAAATAGCTTTTAAGTATATTTAAAGAATTATGTATTAACAATTTTAGTATGAATTCTGTATCAAGTGTAACATCAACATAGGATTTTTGAATATATTTCCACATAAAATGTTCTTAAATGTTTCTATTCATTAAAGTGGCTATAGACAACTTTTTAGCGTCTACCCCCCTAGCGTTTCCAAGTGGTATTAATGTTGGCGCCGCTGTCGCAAAGTCAAGCGGATCGCTTTCAGTTTCCCTCAGAGCCTAGCTACTATCAACAACACAGGACACACTGCATTTGTTTCCAATTTTCCGTAAAGAAACGATCAGCACCACTTTGGAAATAAAAGAGAAGAAAGAAGCATGTTCACAGAAGGGGTAAAGTGAAATTGTCATAAATTTATATTGAGTAATAACATAGTTTGAGTGTTGCTTTGTGCAAACAAGTACGTAACTACAATAGGGATTGGTGGAGGGGGAAGTAAAAGAAAACACTGTCGTCTGGTGCTTGCTCATGGTGGAAAAAATTGGGTCTCTGTAAATAATAATATAAAGAGTAACGTTACAGCCTAGACCTGCTCTACAGTGCCCTGAGATAACTTATGTTAGGATTTGGCACTGTATAAATAAAACTGAATTGGATTTGTTTTCTGGCTGCTAGCGGTAGCGTTTTGGACAGTAGCCTGGCAGGTCCAAAGCAAGAAATAACCGTAAGAAACCCTGATCTCAGTGCTATGATAGAGACAGAGAGACACCTCTAACCGACACCTGGTAGTCGGTTTGGAACCCTCTCAAGTCCCGCAGCTCTCTCCATCAAGTGGACACCAGTCTGAGGTTCACTCTTGTTTTTCCGCGTTTTTTTATCACTCTCCCTCTTTACAGTTACTCAGCCCTATTCCCTTGGCTTTGGTTGCGCAGTGCAATGGTTTGGTTGCGCTCTTTAAACACCTTGTTAACAGAAAGGGCTGCTACCTAGCAACAGAAAAACATCTGCCCTGCCAAAGTGCCCTTAAGCAAGACATTTAAGCCCTGATAAATGTTGCTGACCCTCATATCTGACCTGTCTCAGAGAAGAATTAGTATAGCATGATTCATATCAGGCTAACACTGACTTTTCAGTATTAGGTAACACTGTTATCTGAATCATGCCAGTGCATGGAGAGTAATAGCCCAGCAGTTTACATATTAAATTGCTGCCAATTATGCAAAGTACTCAAGAGACCATTCGTGGCTGTTTGAGCTGGTGGTAGATAGACTGTGCTCAAACAACCAGGCAAGGAGACGAGGCATCCCAGTCCCCGTTGAGAGGTCTTTTTTTCTTCTTTTTTTTTTTTTTGGTAAAGTTTTTGGTTTGTTGGAAGCTCCATCAGATTTCTGTGTATCCAGCCAGACTCTCTGGCTACATTCCCATCATGCCTTTTTATCTGCCAGTATCATCACAGATTATCAAGCCAATACCAGTGCCAGCCCGAAAGACAATCAGGGTTTCTTCTTTGTGTATGCCGTATACTAAAAACACTTTTTTTGTGTGCCAGAGCTTTTGTAAAGGAGCTTCTTGTTTGTGACTCTGCGCTCCCTTTTCTCTCGTGCATCATGTTACATTTACCATCGCTGTGGGTGCTGCCTCTCCTCTCTTCTCCTTCCTCCATCCATCCGTCTCTCTCTCGCTCTGCCTCTTCCTTTTACTCCCTCCCTCTCTGGACACAGATTCAGAGCGTGATCTGATCTCCATGTAATGGGAGAGTAATAGGCACTCTGCCTTGATTGGTTGGTAATTTGGGGGAGTTATGCACAGGTGCAATTTGTAATATTTTCAGTAAATTAAATTTCTTTCTCTTCCTCTCTCCCTCTCTCTCATCTCTCCCTCTCTCCTCTCCCTCCCTCCAGAGCGCTTAACTCAAATGGGCTATTTTTTCTCACTGTCTCAAATCTCTGTCCTGACTTTCCTTTTCTTTCTCCCTTTCATTCAATGCTTTCTTCCCCTGCTCCTTTCTTTTCATTTTCTTTCACTCCCCTCCCTTCTTAGATCTTACACTCATTCTCTCCTCTGCTGGCTTGCTCTCTTTCTCCTCCTCTCACCCTCCCTTTTTGTCTCTCTTTTTCTCCCCTCATTTTATTGATGTACGCTCAGGCGCCCATTAGAGCTCCCTTTTTCCCTCTAGTGGAAATTGCAGCATGTTAATTTTCACACAAATTACGGCAATAGCAGGTATCTCTATTTGATACATTATAGCGGGAGCAATCAGAGATAATTGAGTGCCTTTCAGAGGGAGACGGCTGCATTCACTGCCGGCTCAAAGCTGCCCCATTATCGCCTAATCGCTCTTTAAACACTGAATTTTGCCGAACAAAAATTCTTGTCATAATTTTGCTTAAGTGTATTTGGAAATCACAGTCCTTTGAGCGAGGATAATTGAAATCAAATCCCTTTCACTGGAGCTGACATTTCTACATTTCCCTCCAATTGAAATTAATTTCAAAAATTGAGCATGAATATCTTCAAATAGCAGGCAATTATGCCTTTCAATGGGGAGAAATTACCGGTGCTGAATCGTTGGAGGCTTGCGGGCGAGAGCACCAGTTAAATGCCTTTGTTTCCCGCCGTGTTTGCCTAGTAAAGATTTACATATATTGACTCATTATGGTGTCTTGTGAAGCTGATCGGCGTGACTACCACAACCGGCAATAACGCTCAAAGCATCTAAAAAGCTCAAGAGTTTTAAAGCCTTGTGGCCTCACAGCTGAGTGAAAATGTATGTTTGTTTCCCTCCGTCTCCCTCCCTTTGTCATTCCCTCTCTCTTTCTGCAGCTGCAGTCGCGCGAGGGCTTGGATGTTGTAGCTTTGGTATTTACAGTGTGTGTTTGCGGCTAAACTGGGGGAAGATTATGGAGAAAAACTGTGTGACGCTGAGGCCTTGTTTGTGTCACCGCTGATGTGATATTTTCTTCCATGTCAAGGCATTGAATGGTAATAGTTTCTCTGCAGCTTGCACACTTTTCCATCCACTATAAACTATGTGTGTTTTTGTTTTTCCTCACATACACACAGAGACATTATTGTCTGACTGACTACCTTTTCATTAACTGCTTCACTGGTGTACTTGAGCGACAGTATAGTGCGCAAAAGTTCTTTGGAGGTCGGGTGTGTGTGTGTGTGTGTGTGTGTGTGTGTGTGTGTGTGTGTGTGTGTGTGTCCCCTGAAAGATAGAGGCAGGTGTTTTTAAGACTCTGAGGAAGTCTTGAGTGCTCGTTTTATTGTGTGAGCCATTTTAGACTGTTGCTCTGTGATTTGGATCAATTTGTATGATTTAGCCTCTTTTTCTTATTTCTTACTTTTTTCCTTTATTCTATACATCCTGTCTCCATTCTCTCATTCTTCTCTCGCACGCATACTCACATTTCCCTTTTCCTTTTGGCTTAACTGTGTTTGTGCGTGTGTACATGCGGCGGGATGTGTATATGTGTGTTGGGGTGGGTGTGTGGTTGGGTGGGGGAGTCAGTCGGGGAAGAGGGAGTCAAAGGAGCAAGGGGTACGAGGTGGGGGCTGGGGGGGTCCTACGCTCCCGGGAGAGAGGCAATTTCACAGCTGGTTTGCTCCTTAGGCAGTCAGGCTGAAAATGCTGCAGATTTGTGGAGCAAATTGAAATGGTGTCAGTGCAGGAACAAAGCGCTGAGCTGAATGACGAGGTAGGGGTGTGTGTGTGTGTGTGTGTGTGTGTGTGTGTGTGAGAGAGAGAGAGAGAGAGGTGGGGTTGAGGGGCTCTAAATTCAATAACAACCCTGTAACATTTTAGCCACGCCTTTCTGACACCTGTCAGTCAATCAGTATGCAGCTGGCCCGCCCACAATCAGCATTATATTGTTTGAATGTGTGTGTGCGCGTGTGTGTGTTCTGTGTGTTTTATTTTCAAGAGGAAGAAGTGGTGTGCTGTGTTTGTGCCGACCGAGCTTGTTCAACCTTGGCAACCGTAACCGAGGCTCCATTATGGGATGTGCATGGTTTGGTTGTTGACTAGGCAGTGCATCAACGGTCAACAGCTGTGTGTGCCATGTGGGCAGCCATAGAAAGCCATTAAACTCACACACACACACACACACACACACACACACACTGACACACAGGAATTGTCAGGGGATTCTTCCTGGTGGTAATAATAAAGCACTCGGCGCACACCTGATGGCAGTGTGGGGTCGAGGCTTAGCGTGCCCTCTCCAGCGTAGCAGGGAAATGACGAGCCAATAACTGCAATTAAACATGCAGTATAATGGCTAATCAAATTGACAGCCTCGGCTGTTCGCATGCCTCTCTCACAATGGCTTATCACAACAAACTATTATGAGGGAGGGTATTTCAGGCCTGATCCCCTCTTTTCTTTCCCTCTCTTCCTCACTGTCTCTTGATTCTCTCTATCTCTCCCTTCTTTCTGTGTCTTTACCCTTTCTCTTTCGCTGTATTTTTTTCCCTCCTCTCTTTCCCTCCCACCTCTCTGTCTTGCTCATCCTCTCCGTCTCTCTCCCCTATCTCTCTCTTCCTCTGGCAGGCTGTCGTGTGGCTCCAGTTAATTGCAGTGGAGATTAACAAAGCAAGCAAATTTGTTTTCTTGCTTTACTGTGTCACACAGAGGAAGGGAGATGTTTTCAGGGGAGGTATAGTCGAATGAGCCGGGTACTCTTTTGTAGAGTCACGTTCAGTCTACCTGTTTCTCAAACTGGTAAACGAGGCTTATTAATCGGTTTTGGATGTTGTTTTGCCCTGTCATGATCTTGAATCTCCACTCTCATTAGACTAAAATACTTGGGTTTAATAACTTACTCATACAAACAGGAAATAAAATGAATTAATAGCATTGTTGGTGAGTTAACTGTATCCAACTATCATTTTTTCAGTTTATTGGTTAATTATTTTGTCTATAAAATGTGAGAAAAGGCTGAAAAATGGCCATCACAGCTTCCCACAGCCTGAAGTGACATCTTGTTTAGTTCGACTGACAGTCCAAAACCAAAAGACTTCAGTGTTAAAAATTGACACGTTGAAATAAAAGGTGTAGCCTTCTAAATCTGATTTTTCATGAGCTACTTGACCCATATACTGAAAGTCCTGATTCAAAACTATAAAGTTGATGAGCTTAAATCTTTCATAAGATATGAAAGTTTAACTGGAAGAATGACGTCTCACTCAGTGGCGTTGCAGAGTGATGCTTCTTTTACCTCATGAACAATCTTTGGTAGAGTGCAGACTCTGGATTGCAGAGAGCACACAAACCCCAACGACAGACAGTTTAATTTTGGCCTCCCATCAAGTTTAGTCATGGAATTAACGTTAATTAGCGACAGCTCATACCTGCCGTTTGTCATTTTAACCAGTGAAAGTGACGGTTGGCGCCGCCGTAAGAGGGGAAGCTAGCTGAATGTTTTCTTCACTGAGCTTTGCTAATAAGAGAGAGAGGAGGAATAACTGATGCGTTATCATCGGAGTTTAGCAAATTTTGCCAAACCCGGGTGTCCGAACAGAGTAAATCAACAGTGCGACTAAATCATTTTTCACATTCACACTCTAACTTCCACTCTTACATGCAGTCCATATTCGCAACCATTTTGCAACCAGGTTACTTCTCTACTTCTTGTAGGGATGCACCGTTCTGATGTGCCCGTATTGGCAGAATTGAAGTATTGAATATTGTGAATGTGGTATTGGTATTAGAGGAAAAGTCAAGAAAAAGAAAGGAGATAATGGGAAGGTGGAAAAAGGTGGGAGGGTAAGAGAGTGGGGTCAGGTTAGCTGTTTCACATTATCTGAGTGATTTTCTCCGCCACAACACAGCAATGTTTTTGACATAATATTCATCAGATTTTGTTCACCTTGTGTTTTTGTCAAAGTACCAATGTTTTAATCTGTGCTGGTCTGTGTGTGTTTTCTCTACAGTACTCAGAGAAGGCCCTGTACAACCAGCTCTGCTTCTACAGGTTCATCTTTGACTGGGACTATGCAGTTGTCAAAGTACTACAGTCTGAGGAGAGAAGTAAGACTATGCACACACATGCATGTTGCTTGTTACTGTACTGTAACTTTTAAAAGTCTTTTTCTGTTTGTTACAGGATTCATTTCTAAAGTTGTGTGCAAACAGAAAACAGCCCTGCTTTTTAAAATGTTTTTTTTTTTTGTTTTTTTTTA
>LKNJ01002103.1:80327-150788 GCA_002120245.1 Maccullochella peelii | reverse complement strand
TGAAGAGTGCCCTGAGATAACTTCTGCTATGATTTGGCGCAAAAAGTTACATCGGTTACTTTTTGTGTGTACAACTGAGTGCACCATGGATGCATTCGAGGGGAGACTGTCCAAAAAAATGTGAGTTGGTATCTCCATTTGAATGATTAATCGTGCCAAGACTATAAAGACTAGCAAAAGACACAGAGTTCTTGGAGAGCTCAGTAGCCAGTGTGATGCAACCTGGAGGAGGCTCACCCAGCTTTCGTCTGTGGCCATTCAGAACACATATAAACACTTTTGCACTAAGATGTGATGGGAAGAAACATCATACAAAATATTTCAAAACATACTGGGGTCCTCTCAGGATGGATATTATTTATTTCTCTGCATTTTATTTCTGTATTTGTCAGATTGTCATCCTGCCTTCTTTTGTTGTTTTGCCATTAAGCGGCAAACTGTAGGTTACCCCAGCCAGAAAACAGCTCTGTGCTGGGACACCATGTAGTGTATATGTACAAAATGTTGGCTGTTTCTGCTTTTGTTTCTGGAAATAGATAGAGAACTGTTGTAGCATAGTAGTAGTGTAGTTTCAGTCTTACTATCCCACAGTTTAATCATTTATTAGTTCTTGTTGTTTTCTTACATTTTTAGATGAGTTTTTGGCTTGAGGTTCAGCCTTAGTACCAAATAAGACATAAACATCAACAACTATTAGCTAGCATAAATGCTAAACAAATGGTAGTGCCTGGGGAAACTGTGACATGTTAAGTAATCTTAAGTAGTCAACACACATTAAATCATTATAACTGAATCAACAGCAATTGTGTTTTCGAGTAAATTATGATGATTTTCCCCCAAACATGCAACACATCCTTGTTGTCTGTATCTCACGCAGATTGTTTTAGCATTTAGCAGAATAAGAGCAGAATACTGGACAAAGAGGCCAGTACTATTTTTCAGTGTTGAAATCGCTATTTTATATAGGGCCTTAAATAGTCTTCCATGTAACTGGGTGAAACTGCAGACACCTGGTTTGGCTGACTTTATTGAAGATTAGGACTGTTAGGATGGATTGAGATTGTCTGACATTATGGCTTCACACCAGCTTCCAGTTCAGCTGCAAGTGGCAAACCCCTATGACCTGACTTCCACTCCATCTGTGTGTGTGTGTGTGTGTGCTGCGGTTGTGTGTCTCATTAGCTCTAGGTTAAGGCAGGGAGTCCTGGCGGTGACAGGTTTATTAAATATCTCAGGGTCCACAGTGGACATGGCAGGGAGGGAAACCCCCACTGCTCATGTAATTAATGTGGCCACTCAATGCTCATGTTTGGAACCTGTGTGTGTGTGTGTGTGTGTGTGTGTGTGTGTGTGTGTGTGTGTGTGAGAGAGTGTGTATGTGTGTAAGTCTGCATGCTTTTCACTTTACCAGCATGAGTTTATTTGTTAACGAGTGTGTGTGGGCCTGGATGGTTGTTTTCCTGTGCTGTGGAGGGACAAGGAGCTGTTCTGGGACTGTGACTGGGGAGAGCCTTCCTGCTGAGGGAGAGAAAGAGAGAGAGAGATAAATGAGAGATGAAGATGATGATGGAGAGTGAGGAGGAGGAGGAGGAGGAGGAGGAGGAGGAGGAGGATCTGAGATAAAAATGCTTGGAAGACTCAAAAACAATCCTGTCATGATTGATTACTGAAATTGTTTTTCATGTTTGACTTACCAAGGTTGGTCTTTTCACACTGATGGTTAAGTCTGCCTAGCAAAACAAAGTGGTCAACAACTGAGAGAGAAAGAGGAAACCTCAAGAGGTTTTTAAAGATAGTCAGTTTGTACAGCAGGAACTTTTCTAGGAACCCAGGAACCTTTTTAGGAACTCAGGGGCCTCACTTTGACCAGAAGAACCAGGGTCTAAATTTAGTTCCTCTGTCGTAGTACTTGCTCCCAAAAAAGTTTCTGCTTTGGGGGTAGTACTTTCTAATGGCCCAGGAACTATTAGGGAAGGAGTCTGCAGCACTGAACATCACCCACTGGTCAAACACAAAACTTGGGGCTGCTACAACTTGTGTATAGCTTCATTTACACCGTAAGCAAGCACTGGTTGCCACTAAAATCATCTGGATGAGGGGGCGACATTTGTTGTAAAGTTTCTTCTTCCTCTTCATGGTCAAGTTTTTTGACATTAAAAACAAGTTACAGCACATGTAGTTCAGGGTCCCGACTAAAAAATGAGATAAAGGAAGTGCTTCTGAGCAAAAGAATTAGGGTGGCAATTAAGAGAACAAATGAACGAGAGAAACAAAACTTCATTTGCTAATAGTCTCAATGAATCAGAAATAAATAAGAATCAGACACTCAGCAGATTGTCACTACTTTGGAGACAGACACTCTGGAGTCTTCCTTTCTACCTCTGCATGTGTCCTTTGCATCCGTTCATTACATCCATTCAAACACAGTCACACAACAGTAAATTACAACAAACAACATGAAGGCTCTGTGTCGTTGTTTTCTTGAGTGTCAAAATTGTGTCTCTAATAATGTAGTTACTTAAAATTCGTTATTGGACTAATTTGCCTTATCTTCATGGTCAGATATGGTGGAAATGCAAACAGGAATATGCAATAGGGAATTTAGTTCCTGGTGTAGTAACTGCGTTTTGTGCCTGTGGCTCTTTAGTACCTGACATTATTTGGTCTAAAAGGGGTAATTATACAGTATTTAATTGTGATTGGAGAAGAGATGTTCCATGGTTGCTTAATATTGCAGTATAACACTTCCTGAGTGGTGTCACTCCAATTTGAAATTCGAGATGTGCTCAGATTCAGTTTTGGCCTTGCTTTATTTGTGCAAATTGGACTGCTGCTGCTTTTGCACCCCCTGTTTATTTGTTACAAACAACCCATGAATGTGACGAATGATACAGTAGACTAAGGCGAAGAAACAGAGAGAGAGATGGAGTGGGTGATCACTGAAAGCAAAACTAAACAGAAACTGAAAAGTTAATGTTGTCTAGCAGGGAAGTGAATGGGCCCTGTGAAAAGTCCCTCCTGGACTTGGTTCAAACCAGATACATCTATAAATGAGCAGCCAGACTATTCGACTGCCTGTCTGTGTATGTTCTACAGCTCTGACTCACATTGATTTTAAAACTTACCAGGGACTCTTTGTCCCTAATGTTCAGCTCAGGATAAGCTTACATTTTTTATTCAGTTGGAAAAACTTAAAAAATAGCCTCGATTTGCACTGTCTTGAATGGTGACTTTATGAAGCGTAGCGTTAGTTCAGCCAGACCATTGAAGTTGTGCTTGTATTGGCAATATACTTTACAATGATTGGCTCATTCACAGCTGTGTTCCTAGTAAGGTCCAATCATATTCATGCAAGTGTACAGTGCGGACATTATACCTGATACTGTCACTGTTTCTCTGCTTATTACGCCCATGCCAACACTGTTTGCTGCTCCACCACCCCAACCTCCTCCATGTGGTATTTTGTATTGTTAATTTACTGTTTAATGATTTAATGTTCATGTGCGTGTCTCTCAACGTAATCCTTGTTGCTGCTCATATTAATTTAGAGCTCCTACAAAAGGCAGAGCCTTTTCCACCAAATGTCTCCGACTGAAATATGCCTTTGTGCCACCTCTCACTCACACTCCACATGTTTAAGATTGTTACAACAAACCAAGATGGCCTGTTTCAGGTTATTGGCTGCAGACAACATGGATTAACAGGTGCATTTCCATTTGTTAGGTCCTTGCAACGACTGATGACTGGATACTAAGGCTACATCCACACTAATACGTTTTCGTTTTAATACGCATAACTTTTGCTACGTTTACACCTAGCGTCCACACTACTCCAGCA
Source organism: Maccullochella peelii (assembly GCA_002120245.1). Classification (NCBI taxonomy): domain Eukaryota; kingdom Metazoa; phylum Chordata; class Actinopteri; order Centrarchiformes; family Percichthyidae; genus Maccullochella; species Maccullochella peelii. The sequence goes on along the minus strand of LKNJ01002103.1, from coordinate 146,951 downwards.
TTTTATAACCCTTAAAACGGAGAAGTCGTAGTATGTAGTCTGTAGTCTGAAAACTCCGGGGTTTTTTCTGCAACTAACTAAGCAACCAACTGCAGAGTAGACAATCTGTTTCCTGTTTACACCGGCACGCACATGTTAACGGTGATGTGATATGTGTTTCAGGCGTGTGGTATGGACAGAGATGAAACGGTGGTGAATCGCTTGTCTTGTGTGTACAGAGATCATTTTCATTTTAAAACACTGTTTTAACATGAAAACGTATAGTGCTGTTGTAGCCTAAATGTAACAGAAGAGGAGGAACCAGAAGCAGAAAAAGAGGATTAACTCTTTAAAAGCTGCTGTACTTAGAGATTAAGTGGACACACAGTGCTATTAGAGTTGGAGTTGTTTGAACTTGAATGCTTTCAGAAAACTGTCTACACTAGGTCAGCATGAACTGTCAGACAGCACTGGACGGCTGGGTGCCAGAGGTCATCACAGCAGTGCCAGTATCTCTCAGTTTAACACTCTCTCTTGTTATTGCTTAATTAAAAGAGGATTTGTCTTTTTTTCACCAGCCACATGCCCAGATTAATACACAGATTACGAGAACAGTATGCAAAAATATTTATCTGAGCGAGTTTGTGTACTTTTACATATTACCAATTGCCCTTACTTCTTGCATAAGTGCCTATTTATAGTTATATAGATTTATAGAACTTTTATTGGTTGAGTTCAGTGTGTTAATGTGTGGATCTGACGCTCATTATCTTTATTTCCGTATTTTGGTTGTATGGTGGTAATCAAATTGGAGTTTCATTTAACACATCTTCAAATTTTTTAAATCTGCCTTTCTCAAACCTGAAAATGCGCTGTTGAAAGCAGGAAAAAAAAACTTAACAAAAGAGGCATGGATCACAGTGAAGTAAAACATAAAACGTGAAACATGGAGGTGACGGAGAGGAGAGCTTGATTAGCTGCTTGGAAAATAGTGAATGGCAGGAATTGGATGGTAGTGAAAGCAGACAGAAAATGAAATGATGACATGGGCAGCTCTCCCACCTGCACAGACAGACTGTCTCGCCAGCAAACCAATCACTCTCTGAGGAAGCAGCCTCTCACTGGGTGTCACTGGGCAGACAACAAGCACACACACTCACATACGCACAAAATCAGAGAACTTTGTCTAAATCAGCGCTCCAATCATTTTCCAGACCATTGCCAAATATCTCCAGCTTTGTGTTACTGACCGCCTGGATTGTGTCTCTTTTCTTCTTGCTCAGAGATCAGATACATTTTACATGTTCTATATCTATTGTAGAAATATAGCAGTCAGACGTGATTTAACCATGTGCTGCCAACAGAAACAGGAACTGAAATTCTTCAGGGCTGAAAACAAAGGGCTGTGTTGGTGTGGGTGCTGCTGAGAAGTACTGTCCCCAAAGCCTAATTTGATAACACATCCATGAGTTTAGAACAGCTTCCTGGCTGTGAGACAATTTTGGTGTAGTGGCCACAGTTGGAATTGCAGGTCATTTGACTTTTCCCCAAACACAATCATTTCAAAAGTGTCACGCTCCATGTATTATCACAATTTGACCCATTGGGTCCATTAAAATTCCAAAGTCTTCAATTGCCTTATGGTATCAGTAAATTATTTTATACCATTCATGTGTGCAGGGAGTCAGCAGGAAGTCAGCTGGCTCAGCCAGAGAAAGACTCTATAGGTTCCAGCATGATCCAAGCAGTGACCCGCGCACTATCTCCTCTGCGGATGTGTGCACACTGATGTATATATGTGTGTGTACATACCTGTGCGAGCCGAGTTGCCATTGCTCTCCGACACTGTAGTGGGTGCTTTGGAGCTGTCTACAGCAAGCACACGGGAAGGCTACTGTAGAAGAAGAAATCAGGAAAAGAAGTCTGTGACTGTAGCAGATTATCGGTGTGTTTTGGAAGGAGGTGCAAAATTAAATAATTGGGTTGGGGTTCCCACAGACCAATGAGCCAATCATCAACAAGGAGCTAAAATTTTAAGGGGCACAAAATTACGTTTAGTAATGTACTTTTATATGTTACTAAACTGGCTTATGTTCAGAGGCAATGTTTGTTTGAGTAAATGAAGCGCTAGATTCATGTACCGCACCAGAGTCACAGGTAGGTGGTCAGGGTGGACAGAAGCGTACAAAGCGCAGGACTTTGGCTCCAGGTTTCAAATCCTGAGTCCTCGGGTGGTTTGGGTTAGTTACCACCATCTTTCCCTAACCTTAAGCTGGATGCTCAAACATAACCATACAAAACGTTAATCATGCTTTAGTTGCTACAAACAGATGTTGTAGGCTCAGATATTTTGGCAGAAAACAAATGAAATACGTTGTAATTTCCTCATTCTGTCACTAGAAAACCTAATCTGGGCAGCTGTACGTTTCCTTCAAAACGTATTTGCCATTGCAAATGAGTTGTATATCAACGTAATTTCTAGGAGACAGGGTTGCTATAAAAGTATGAGACAGGATTCTACAACTCTGGAAAGTTTTCCAGTCAATTAATACCTGTAGCACACACATACAGCAGAAGAAGTAATCAGGGTACAGTACCTGAGATGTGGCAATCAGGGGAGCAAATGTGATGCAATTGCTGCTTTTCTTTAGAGTTGATGCACATTGATGCTGGGAAATGGACTGGACAGTGGCATATCTAGACAAGTTGGCCCATGACGTCAACCTGCAATAACATGCCTCAAGACACCGCCAGTATATGGTCTAACATAGAAAACAAATGTTTGTGGGTGTTTTGACCTAACGTTGTACACAGCCGGTGTGTGTTTCCCTTAAGAAGTGTAGCGCAAGAATGCAACAACAATTAGTTATTGACACCAAAAATATAAATATTTAGGTGTTGCTTATCTCTCTTTCGTGCCCAATCACCACTGAAGGCTTTCTGCAAAAAAATCAGAAATATGGGAAATTCATAAAATATTCAGGATATGTGCATATTTCTGCAGTGAATCAGACATTACAGTGTCTTCAGGTTATGGCCCGGCATGGCAGCATCTGTCAGTATTCCTCACATATGGAGATATGGATCAAATAATCAGCATTTTTGCTGCTAATTCCACCCTGTCAGACGTTTTATCCACCACAAATGAGATACCACTGCTGACTGGATGCAGTGTTAATGTTGTTGTGTAGCCTTGCCTTTGGTTTTAGCACCTCAGCGGTGAACACTGCGGTTACAAGCTGTTGTGGGGTGATCTGTTGACTCCCTGTAGTACCTCTTACTACTACTGTAAAAGGAAGATGGGGGGGCTCCGCTAGCAATGCAAGCTGTGAGCGGGGACACTCGCTGGCCTGGTACAAGCTGTTAACTCCCTGGTCCTTCTACAGAGCTATAGGATGGCAGCGAGGCAGACTGTAGGGAACGCTGGCTGGGCTGGTACAAGCTGTCACGGGCTGTGCTGTTTACGAGCTGTATGTTGCGAGTGAGTCAACCTGGGAGCTAACAAAGCTATGTGGTGTGATAACATATAAGTAAGTAAAATCCAACCAGTGCAGGCAGGGGTCCACTGGAAGCAGCTGTGTTAATGTAGGCAGCATTAGCTCGCTGGTTGTGCTAACCTGCGTGTCGCTAAGTTCTGCCAGGGTGGTAGCAGGTCTGGGGTGCTGCAACATGTTCATACTACCATCCATCTGTCAGCCCTTGCTCTGAGTGCAGCATCTCACACCTAATGTAATGTTTTCATTATATTCCTCAATATGGGAGCTATAGCATTTTGTGAGGTGTGGCCAGGCAGGCAGAGAGGAGTGCTTGGAGTGTTTGGATCGCTGCAACTTGTTCATATGAGCGTCCATCTGTTCCAAACCTGCTGCCCTCACAGTCGGTAGCTTATGTTTTGACATTCTCAGATGTATGTAAGAGACGATATGTGAAAATCATAATACCTCAGCTGAGACTGCTGCGCAAGTTGTTGTTCGAGAGATTTCTTGACATGGAAATGATAAACAAACTACCAGGGCATAGATTAAACATGATAATTATTTTTGCCGAATGATAAATTCACTTAACAGAAATGGAAGAATTTGGCTACCATCTTTTCCACCTAACAAAAACAAAAGGGACAAAAAACATAAATGGGACCAACGATCCTAATTAGTCCTTTCAATCAAAGTTAAATGAGTCTTTATAAAACATCCAAATAACTTTGGGTCAGGCAGTGTTCCAACAAATTTAATGGCATGAAATCTAATGGCAGAACACAGCTAATTATTATGTTTTTGGGTGTCATTGCAGTGTTTTATTTGCTGGAAAACAAACTCTAAAGTGTCGCCCACAAAGTGAGTATGCTTAAGTGAGAAAAGCTGAAAATAATTATTCCTTTTTTATTAGAGAAAGGTGATAATACAAAAGTAGTAGTGAAACTGGACAGTATGTGTGTAGGTACTGGTAAGAGAGGATATGGGAGGGGCAGAGGCACAGGGGTAAAGGCGAAGGGGAAGAGGATCACAGACAGTGACTGATAAACATGTGACTGATGATAAATATGTAGACAGACAACATATTAATGTGACTATTGGTTGTGCAAGTGAAAACAGTGTGACAGTTAGGTGACAGGGTTATTGGGTAACAGTGTGAGTTTCAGTTCCTTTCCTTTACTTTTGATCACTCCATGTGTTTGAAGCAGTTATTTATTCAGACATGGTCCAAGATGGTGAACTGGTGGAAAATGATCTAGGTCACAGTGTTAGGTTGAATTTTTGCCTTGGGTTTTTATGAAGTCTTTGACCAGGGCCTCAAGATTGCCAATGATACCAGATAATAACTATCTTGCAAACAAAAAACGTAAGGGATAAATCCGGTTTAGTATATGTTGGGACTTATTTTTGTAGTTTTTGTCATCATACTTATTGTTAATATCGACATCGTACTCACCAAGCTGCAACATGGCTAAAAAGAAGACAGGTCGAGAAACATGAGCGATTATGCTCTCACAGGTTTTAATCAACCAATAGTTTGCCAAACTTATTTGGAAGAGAAATCAAGAGGTGGTTGGTAAAATTATCACCTAAATGAAGGATTATTAACGACATTTCAGGTGCAGCTACTTTGTTTTACCGCCAAATAAAGTGGTTTAGATAATCAGGATAAACTGTTGGCTTTACAGCATGTCGGATCGTCGAATGTTCATGTTTGGCTTCTAGTGGCTTCAAACACAATGAGTCTGAGCCATCAAGTCACAGAACATACTGTACATACAACATACTGTATTTTGCTACAGTCACATTTGTAAATAAAGGGGAGTTACTGTAGACACAGTATGATACAGGTAAAATCAAAGTCTTATTGTGCTTTGAGCTAAATGCTAATGTCTGCATGCTAACAAGCTCACAATGACTATGCTAACATGCTGATGTTTAGAAGGTAATGTTTACCATGTCTGTCACATAGACAGTATATAAAGATGGATGACGCGTCTCCACTTCCTCCTACTGTACAAAAATGAAGCTAAAATATCCCGGATACAGGAGCTGCCATCTTGCGCTGGTGACGTCATTTAGAGCCAAAGTCTGCACAGTAATGATATGTGGATCGAGTTCCCGCCTATACACCCGCCTGAACCACACACTCACAGTTGTCAATCATGACCTCTCACCCCGTTTTTATAGCATCAAATAACAAATTAAAAGTTATTATCAGACAAATGAACACTTGAACAAACATCAGCGTGATAAGAACTACCTAAAATGACAGATACTATCTTTGGGCAAAATGTATTTGATTTATTTGGGTTTGGCCCATGTCCCATCCGCTAACATGGGGGGGCGGGGTTTATGACCCATTCTGCAGCCAGCCACCAGGAGGCGATACAGATGTTTTTGCCATGCCATCTATCTTTATATACAGTCTATGGTCTGTCATCTTAGATCTTAGACATGCTAACATGTGCTAATTATAACTGGATTATAATTAATGTATTCCATCATTGTCTTAGTCGCTACTTGTAACTCTGTTGCAGGCCCTTAACACTGACTTTTAAACAGTACTAAAGGCGATATACAGCTTTCCTTTTCCTTCCTCCGCATTTTACTTGAATCTTTGTTTTAGATGCAGATTGAATTCAACACAGTTGTGTTGCAAGGCCATGGTTTACACAATGTGTAGAGATCACTGTCTGAACAGCAAACCTGGGGATACGACAGCGATGTATAATGGTTGCTGTGAAAGGCCTGCGGTAAGAACAGCTGTCACATTGAGTAAAAGCAAACACTTGTATTGTAATAATAACAATAATGTCTCTGTACGTTTTAAAGAAAATAAAGTGAAAAGGGCAAACCATTGAAACGCCGTGGTCCAATACTTAATATGTACTTTTTGAGCAAGTTGACTGTGTTACATTTACATATTAACATGTGACAGCATAAGAGACAAACATGGGGTTTCTTCCCCATACATTTTAAGGCTGTTAGGTGTTTGGAGATGGAAAGAGTGTATGTATGTGTGTATGCTTGCATGGGTATGCATATATGTATGCTATCTGGTAAATGTATACATAATTTGATTTCATGTTTGAGCAATAGGTGTGTTTCAGTGTGTGTGTGTGTGTGTGTGTGTGTGTGTGTGTGTGTGTGTGTTTGTGTGTGTAACTGTATGTATGGACTCTTCACAGCAGGAGGCTGTAACCTGCACCATCCACACTCTGTAATCATTGCTGTTTATGACTACATAAAACAGCACACACACACTCTCTCTCTTGCTCTCTCCTTCATGCAATCTCTCCTTCCCTCACTTTTACACGAACACACACACCCATTTATAGCAGCTGTCTGTCTCACTGGCTGTGTGATTATTGCCGTCTGGTTCGGGGCTCTTATCAGTGTTGTGATGGAAGTGGCTAACGGGACACACACACACCTTCGCTCTCTCTGTCACTTTTCTTTCTCTTTTCCTTGTCTTTCTTTTCCTCTCTCAGCTGTGCCTTGTCCTTCCCCTGGCGGTGGTAGAGCATTGCAGTGTTGTTGCGCTGCAGCGTTGTTGCGTCTACGCTCGCCCTGCCGAGCCGTGTGCCAGTTCAGGAGATTGGCATTAAAGCCAGACATGAGCTCATCGGCCCAGCTGGGCAGACAGCCCATTACAATGCTCAGCAGGGCCCTACCACAGGGGTGAAAAGAGCTCAATACCTGCTGATTATCTACTCTTTCTCTCTGTCTGCGTCTCTGGGTCCCTCTCTCCCCAACTCACTGGCTTTTGCTTTCACTTCATTTTTTTTCTCGCTTCTCTTCTTTTCTTCTTCTCTCCTTGTTTCGTCCTCTTGTCTTCATTTATTCATTCACTCAGTCAAGTATCCTCCTCCTCCTCAGGCTCCGTCTATCTCTTTCTTGATCTGTCGTATTCAATCTGTCTTTCTCTCATTCAAACTCAACCTTAGACACACACACTGTCTGTCTGTCATCCTCCTTTCTCTTTTTCACTCTGTCTGTCTCAGACACACACACACAACTTTTCAGTGAGCGGTGTGGTGTCATTGCAGTGGTGCCTGCGGCAGTAAGAGAGGAAGGGAGGGGTGGTTTTTGAAATGACAGGGGTGGGAGCGAGGTGTGTGTGTGTGTGTGTGTGTGTGTGTGTGTGTATAGAAATGACAGGGGTGGGAAACCAGACAGCTGGTGCACCTGTGCGGACAGGATATGACACGGCACTGCAGCCAGACAAGGGCAGGAAGCAGCAAATATGATGTGGCATGCCAGACGCTTTTATTGAATGCAACTCTCTACTCTGCAATCTGACTGTCTGGAGTGGCCTTTCTGTTACTTAGCGCTCCGCTGAAGACGCCGAGCTATCGATGCCTAAGCAAACACACTCTTACACTTGCTCTCTTTCCCTCTTCCCACTCTCTCTCGCTCTCCAGTTTTGTCAGCTGGTGAGATGCATTGCGGTTAATTCATGAATCCCATTCAGCCTTGGTATTAAGGCTGAGTCATATCCATCTTTTGTTCTGACATTTGGAATGGCATTCAGTAATACTAACTCCACGCAGAAGTCACGGGGTGTTTCGAGTTATTAGTCTGACTGAAAATGTTATGCCAGAGTCAAAATGGATCATCGTCATGCGCAAGTACTTTCATCACACAAGTCCCATGAGAGAGGCTGCACCCATAGGAGTCATTTTTTGAATAAACAAGAATTAGTGATGCAGGATAGAAACTGCTTCACTGGAGTTTGTACACTGGCTTTATGTGCATTCTGTAGATTTACAGTGTTGCAGGTTATTTCTTGTGCTTGGTGTTCATGAAACATTTGTAATCTGTCAGTTTGTGCTAATCTTATCTCCCTTTGTTTAAACCTTGGTAAACTATAAGGCCAAAAGTATGTGGACACCCAAGACTTGACCATATGTGATATGTGTGATGTGATATGTGATTGCATCTCATTCGTCTGGGAAGGCCTGGCTGCATGGATTTGATCCCATTCTATAAAATATCTCAATTGCTGCCTTGAACATTGGAAGTTCACCATCAGCCCCCCATCAGCCAATGTGGTTGTATTCAGCAAATAGTAACCAAGCAGACTGTGAGAAACAGTCAGACAGCTTGAGGAATGGATTAAATATTGTGTGCTACAACTCATTTTGTGGTTAGGTTTTGTGGTGTGCAGGCGTTACTCTTTTCGTCTGTGCTGATTTCCAATAGCCTTGCACCTACATGTGATGTGCTTTTAACTAAGCTCTTTTCTAATTAGCTCCCATTCAGCCACAAGGGCATTAGTGAGGGGTAGCACTGATGTGGGGTGACAAGGCCCGACTTGCGATAGTTGTTTCAGTTCATCCCAAAGGTTTTGGATAGGGTTGAGGTCAGGGCTCTGTGCAGGCCAATTGAGGTCTTCCACACCAAACTGGGAAAACCATTTATTTGGGTGCTTTCATTCCTGTAGTTTCATTCGTTTGGTCCAGACCAAGAAGTAAAAAAGAGTCATTGTTGCCTTTTTGTTATGGGCCGGTTCACATTCACACACTGACGTATACAAATGAGAGGTGTTAACATGAAGTTATACAGACTGACAGCTAACTCATTCATTGAGCAGTTTTGGTGATGTCAAGGGAGAATCAAATTCCTATGACAGACAGCAAGCCATGTTGCACTTTAATGCTTCTTATGCTTCTTATGTTTCTACTGTCATAAAGAGCTAACCAAACAATAAAGACAACAAGGTCAGCACACCTTTGATTAAACTCCTTTTGACTTTTTGATTGATCAGGGACAAGCCCTGCACTCATATGCTAATGCCCATACTTGTTACCATTGTTACTAAATGACCTTGCACAATTGCATAGATTGCTTATACAGATCACATCCTTGACAGTTGGTAGTTCCCATGATCAGCAGGTTTTCTTTTGAATTCATGCTAAAATCACATAACTAATATCACAAAATACTGTGGTTAGTCTGCTTTTCTTTGACACCGAAAACAAACTGCATCAGAGTCAAAATAGACCGGGACCGAGACCTTCCTTTGCAGGTGGTCTCAGTCTGATTGTGTTCTGCACCAGAGTTCGATTGACAGCTTTTAATAAAAGAATGGTCAAAATGAATGCAGCTGAGGCCATGATATCCTGAGTTTTAATTTAGTGTGGGTCAAGCTTCAAAACGTGTGGATCCTACATTTCCCAGAATGCAACTCAATGGTGTATTTCATTAAACTCCCTCTGCCTTCTAAATGCTCACATCTTCCAAACCCCACACCTACAGTTTTTAATGTAGGATTTCTGTTAAGGATTTATAGTCTCAAACCCAAGCCTAGATTACCCTGATGACATCATCAGGGTTCATTTTTCAAAGTTTGGAAAGCTCCTTCAATAGCCACAGGAGACATCACACTGTTTTCACAGGCTGACTAGGACTCCTCGTGTAAACTGAACTTCATGTATAAAATCAGTGGAGTGCCCCTTTAAAACAGGAAAGGGCCTTTTCCCAAACTGTTGCAGGCACAGTATTGTCTAAAATATGATTGTATGCTGTAGCATTAAGATTTCCTGTACGGGATTTAAGGGGCAAAGCCCGAACTATGAAACGGCCCCAGACCAAAAGAATACAAAAGTAATAGGACATAGGTGTCCACATTTAGTGTAAATTTCCTTTCCACACAAGAAAACTGTTATATTTAGCATTTCTGTCTGTGTTTTCCTTTTCAAACTGCACATTATGATTCCCATCACATTTGTGTTCAGTGTGAATACTCTCTCAGCCTGGCAGTCTCTGTGCAAGAACAGAGCACAGCTCTATAAAATAAGCTGTAGGATGGGACTCTTTCATTTTCCTCGTGTCCCTCCATGTTCCCTTGTGGTTTCTGATGAAGACGAGGCGTAATTGATTCAAAGCATAAACCCGTGCCCAGGAGAGAGTTTTGGTTTCAGAAGTAATGGAGTGACTGAGAAGAGACACGAGGAGAACTGAAGCAGACACCAGAGAAGTGGAACAGTTTTTCCAGTCCATGTTTGGGATGATGCATAAAACAGACCTTTTCCCAGCTGAACCACAAGATGGCGCTATGAAGTAGCATCTCTTTCAGCACCATGCAAGCTCAGATGGAGAAGTTGCTCTGGATATCATGTGTTTTTAGAGAGCGAGGGATGGACCTATCATCCACTGAGGCCCTTACTGTGCTGCTTTTTTTTCAGTATCAGTCTCATCCCATCCCTGATGCGTTCATGATCTCATCACAGACATCTCAGCTAAACTTTCAACCATCTGTGGCTGCTAAGAGAATACTTGAGTGAAAGGGTTTCTTTTTTATCTTTTCAGTCTATCTATTCATCTATCTGCTGCATATGGTGAAAATACAGGCAGGAAACCTCCTCTTAAACTTTATCTTCAAATATACTACACATCTGAACACACACATGCACACACAAATGAAGCTGGAGTGGTAATGTCATCAGTTGTATGCAGACACATGGTGGTGTTTCCTTTTCTGCCTGCATTTAATATTAAAATATATACATATATATTTTAGATCTTTTAGGCATAACATGAACATGTCATGCTTCGATTCAAACGGTCGCAAAACAACAGCAACTGTAACACAGTGAACTCCTGAATAAGCATGAAACCCCCGTGTAAGCAGGAAAGCCCCATGCAAAGCTACTAAAATAGGCACATGCACACGTGCCGAGCGTGATAAACCTATCAACCTAAAGTTAGTATTCCTCAAGTACACGATGAGACAGACGTTTCCTGAGACAGAGACACAGAGAGGCTATGTGTGCAGCGTGTGTGTGTATGTGTGTGTGTGTAGGTGCAGACTGCAGTCAGGGGGGATGGTAGGGGATCTGGTAGACTAGAGTGCATTTGGTATTCAGCCGTGCCTAGTATTTATCTGTCTGCTGGCTGTCTAGTCTGGTCTGGCCTGTTAGTGGTGTCACCCTGCGTGCTCCCCGGGGGACTAAATTGACGCTCCAGACAGACTGCGCGTGTGTGTGCGTCTGAGTGTGTGTGAGTGTTGTTTGGTGGTGGGATGTTTGTGAGTAGATAGAGGTGGGTTGCATGAACGAGAATCGATGTGTGTCTGAGTGTGTCTGTATATGAGAGCTTGTCTGGGGTGTGCGTGCATGTCTGGCGTGTGTTTTTATATGAGAATGACCTCACATCAAGGCAGAAAAGAACTCTCCTCAGTGTCTCGATTGGTATTGCTGCTTTAGCTGACAGGACAGCAGCGCCTCAATTTGTTGCTTCAATAAAATTATGACAGCTGCCAGGCGTTTGTAAATTGCGTCAGGGTCACGCATCTATTTTTTCTCCCCTTCCAAAAGTGTCAGTTCACTCATGGAGGAGTGTGGAATTCATTGGAAGCCGTCAAGGAAAATATTTTGCATGATTGGATATAGAACTTGGCTAGTGATGCGGCACTTAATGCACAACATCTGTTGGAGGTCTTTGCTTTTCCCATTTACTTATTTTCCTTCACAGAGGTCCATTTTATTGTCTTTGGTTACTGGTAGTTTCAGAATTGAAATGGCAAACCCCCCTAGAGTAGGCATTTCCCTACAGTTTTCACTCAAAGCCTATATATGATGAGATTTTCTCCCATGGATCAGGAAAAAAAAAGTTACTTTTATGATTTGCTGCAGAAGTGAGCTGCAAGAGAGCAGGCCTCTGATCAGAAGAGCCATCCTGTATCATTCTGTCTTTGTCCTGTGCACAGATGAAGTAAAAATCAAACTCTATCTGCTTTGTTGGAGGGCCATGCGAAAGCTCTTCAGTGACCTCTTATGGTCCCTAGACCACAGTTTGGAAACCTGCTGGTCTAGAGTGGCATTTAGAGCGTCTTTCAGATTGGAACAGCCTAGTTTATTTATAGACTGCAGACGGTCCTGCGCTAGAGAGAGAGAGAGAGAGAGAGAGTGTGTGTGTGTGTTGAGTGGGAGGGTTGCACCGTTGGTGAGATTCAGAGGGGATGTGTTGGGGTGGATGGGGAGGTGGGGGAAATGCTTCTCTGCTGCACATGTGCCCCTGAACCACAAGACTGGCGCGGGGGGTCACCTCAAGGTTAGCACCTTCAAAGAGCCGTCTCCATTGGCTGCGGCCCGCCGTAACAAGGGAGTGAAACTCGAAGCGCTCTCCCCACCCTCCCCAAATAACACACCAGACCGACCAGTCCCGGCCCTGCCCCCCCTCTCTCCCCGGCGTTGCTAGTTTTCTGAGTCAGGTCAGCCAACCCCCCCTGCGCACCTACCCCCCTGCAACCCAGACTAACACACATACAACTCCTGTCCCATCCCTTCTCCGTTGCTGCCTTCAAGTCCTCCTTGTACAACTCTAATCCGAGCCGTGAATATGTATGTCAATGCACGTTCAGGTGCTTTTGGTGAGAAACAACAATGTGGACCTTGTAGAAACACTACTTTTATTTTGGTGAACTGTTTAATTTTAGAAATCAAGTACCGTATTTTATTCTGCAGGGCAGCAGTAAAAATAATAAATCAGGTATATGTAAATAAACTATGGTGTTTTTAGTATTCATTTTAGTATTTTTGGTGCTTAAAGCAAAGACTTCACTATAAAGATAGTAGCCTGCCAAACAGGTGCAGCACTCTCAGCTGTATAAATTATGATATATATGAATAGTCAGGCAAGCACGATAGCCAATGAATGCATTCTGTAGCTAATATACAGTATGCAAGCCTTCATGAATAGTAACTACTGACCCCAGACAGCACCATACCAAACATGACTGAAACAGGGGCCCGTACATAAACAAAATAGTCTTTTGCTCATTTAATACCTTAAACATGTTTTTTTAATTTGTCACTTAAGCTGCTAGCAATAAAAAGATTTTTAAAATAATAATAATAATTCACAGATATAAAGACAAAATTTGAATAAGTGTTTGCTTATATGTCCTATGTCTGTTTTTGGTGTGAACAAAAAAGTACTTATCACAAGCATGCAGCATACATTTTCATATTAACAGCACAAAATGTGGTAGAATCAGATCTTTTGCTACTCAGAAAGCTTAAACACGACATGACTCGTGTCATAGTAAATCCAGACTTTCCCAGTTTGTATTTACAGGGGAGGCGTTAGAGTATATGGCATTTTATTATGTTTTTGGGTGGTTGAAGTCAGAATTGTAGTATTTCCGTCCGCTCCTGAAAGCAGCACCTCTCTTTCCCCTTGTCTGTCCCTCCTCTGGAGCCCTCTGATTGGCCGGAGCGGCAGTCTGTCCGTTTGTGGGTGGGGCTTAAGCCCGCTGGGTCCGCTCTGCTCTAGTAGAGGAAGGACAGCTGCTCTCAGCGGCGAAGGAAGGAACGGAAAAAACTACACAATGCGTTAGCCACGGGCAATGGCTCGTCCCCAAATATCCTACTAATTCACTGTGCGAGCCGCTCCGAGACAAGTATGGCGTGAGAAAAACCGTGGAAAATAAGTGCGAAACTGTCAGGAGTTACTCGTAGCGGCGGACTCAGCTGCCGCTGCCTGGAAGTTTTTTGTTGTTTTCCAGTCGTGGGGCCCCGACGGTGGCGGCGGCGGCTCTCTCCCCGGAGCGGTGTCCCGGTCTGCCCAGCCCCATGCAAAACCTAACGGCCCCTGGCGGCCCCGGCAACTCCAATGTCACCTGCTCCTGCAACTGCACCGCTTCCCAGCCACAGGGAATGGAGATATGTGAGTAACATTAGTTGCGTTTCTCCTGACCTTAAAAACCTACCAAGAGACTTTAGTGGCTAATCCGTTTTATGTGCACTCTCCAGTGTAGCAACAGAAGGACTTCAAATCTGACCAAGTATTCATCCAAGACGGTCAACCAATTCTGCTGTTAACACGCTATGGGCCGTGTCCTCCTGCACGGATATTCTTTATAGTATGCTATTCCTATAATACTTCTATAGGACCTTGCATTATTTTTGCTCTGACTAACAGAAACTTTATGGTGACCTCAGAGTACTTACTGTTATTTATTATCTCGTTTGTTGTCTTTATTTGACTGAAAGTTTGTCTGTAGCACACAATATTGAGTTTATAGTGGTTATATCACACTTTATGTTGTGTTTGAGCTCTTACAGTAGCCATTACATCACATTGGCACACTAGTGCTCAACAGTTAGCTTACAGTGAAAAATATGTCATATTCCTATAGCATTAGCATTGTACAGTCTTATAGTATAGCTTTAGAAATGTATTACATATTAACTGTAATTCTTTTTAACAAGAACTCTTCTATTGTGAGTTTTCCTCAGCTATTTCTTCTCACTTTAAGTTTCCCGCTACACTTTTTCTAGAGGTTTTGTGCCATAGAGGTTGGTTTTATATGAACACTTGGGCACTTAGCTTTATAGGCCTGCCGGGCTGTGCATATGTTCTGAAGGATCACCACAGAGGGTTAAATAGTTTCCCTGTCAGCATAGACAGGAAACGCTGGAATGGTATGTTATGTCTGTCTGCCTTCTGAGCAGCCCAGAGAGCAACTATCATTATCAGCTCTGCCCTAATGCTGCTGCCTGCTAGATCCACTGCAGATGTTCCTCTTTATGACTGAAGCAGAGACAGACACATACTGTAGAAGAGCAGACACATGCAGGCAGGCAGACAGACAGATAGGTAGAAATGCAGAAGACAGCCAGACAGTGTATGTATCCAGACTGACAGATCTGCAGACAGACAGACAAAGCCAAATAAACAGGAGACGGGCACATAGAAGACATGCAGACAGGCGGGTAGATTCATAACCAGGCAGCCAGACAAGTACCGACAGATATAAACAGAGATGCGGACAGGCACATCCGAAGCTAGACAGGCAGACATATTGACAGACAGACATGCAGACACACAGACAAGCTACAGACAGACGGACAGAGTTACAGTGATGTGTAATTTCCATTGGGGCTGAGGCCAGGCCTGGGCAACGTGAGGTGAACGCAGGATATTAGATTCAGATTTGGCAGCAGAGCGTTGGTTGCGCTGACGCCACATTGTAACCAAGAAGTGTGTGTGTGTGTGTGTGTGTGTGTGTGTTGTTTGTCTGGCAGACGGACTGGTGTTCCACCATTCGTTTTCTGTGGCATCATCGTATTGCTCGCCAGGAAAAACACACATAGACAGGCATGAACTGGAGCATCCACAGACACTCTGATACAGCAGAGAGAGCCTAATTAGATAATCCAGTAGAATTGCCTCAGACTTCTAAACGGAGCAGACAAGCAGAGTTGCAAAAAAAAAAGTCAAATAATTGTGTTGATTGAGACTTGCAGAGTATTTAACTACAAAATAAACTGCGCAGTGTATTTAAGATTACGCATGCATCTGTGTTTCGTACTAAATAAATGCTGGCTTGGTATTTCCAGTGCATTTCTCATCATCTGAACGTCTCACTAGTTGGAGGGAGCTCCATTCACAAGTGCTTTGAAATAGCTGTGTCCTACTGTAGTGGCCGTCTGGTTTGAAAAGAGCTCTTGTTTGTCGGCTGTGTTGTCATGCAGACTCGGCGAGGCTGAATAATGTAGCTCATGCTTTGATGATTTCTCTGGCTGAAGAAAAGAGCTACAGTCCCCCCCCCCGCCCTTTTTTTTTTTTTAAAGCGGAGCGGGCGGTCTCACTGGTGTGTTTCCTCTTTATTCAGACGAGGAGGAAAATTGAAAGGGACTACGAACATAGAGGGATCACAGCGCAGACAGTGTGTCACGGCCAGGAATCGAACTTCTGCCTACACACTGGGATTCGCATGTAGAATTTGAAAGGCAGAGACCTTTTAACAAGTGGAGCTTGGATTTATTGTGCAGTACAGTTATCTCGTGTTGTAGGTGTGGTATTATAAAGTACTGAGATCCTGAGGTCAAACACCACAGCTTCATAAAGACTTGCTGTACATGTGTGTATGGTTAGCACTCACAGAAAATACTTAATCACTTTTTTTCTGGTGACATTTTTAACCCACATTGATAAGAGCTATAACCCATACAAATCAAATTTTATACTAAGTTAGATTTCTGTGTGAGCGTTATAGTAGAGAAGTACAGTGCAGGGTGACACCATAGGCAGGTCCTCTGCAAACATTTTCCACTCTTAAGTCATTTAATCTAGCATTGACTCTTATCAGTCCTGTCTTTCTTAAACAAGGGGGCAAGTATGCCAACTGCGTGAGATCATTTCACGTGTACGTTTCTTTTCTCAATCAAGAGATGTCATCTTGATAGCGGTGCAGTGATTTGTTTTGTAATATGGATTCCAGAAGATTGAACAAAGTGAAAGTGCATCGGCAATCGGGAAAATTACCTGGAAAACTCAGATTTTAGGATTCAAAACTAGATTCAATTACTTAGGAAGTTTTTTTAGTATAGGGTAGTAACTTAAAAATGCAGGAAGTCCCCCTGCACAGCAGTATAATTCAGTCAGGCGCTAGTTAAATTGCCTGTTAGATTATGCAAGAGACATTTTTTTTAATTATTATTGAACCTCAGTACATTTTTGGTAAGACCGAAATGTGTCCATAGCACTCAGTACCCAAAACTGTCAAGTACAGAAAACTGGCATATAAAGTGTGGTTGGATTCGTAATTCTGTTGAAGTATTCTTTGATCAGATAGTTGATTTAAATCATGCTTTTGCCAATTTCTGAATTTTTGGGGGGTAAAGTTCTTATATGGTTGCTTGTGTTTAGACATATAACATTTAACAGCATTGGCATCTTTTTAAATGAAAAAAAAAGAAAAGGATTCTGTATCAAAACATTTATATTTCTCATAGTAAGGTATCCGAAAAAAGGATCATCTTGGTACCAAAACTCAGGTGTCATATCGGCACTAGTATCAACAAATTTCAAATCATGCCCAGCCATTGCTATGAAGAAAAAATGTTTGCAAATGTGTCTCCCCAGAGAAAGGACTAGAAAACCCTTGTATGGAATATTCCTAGAATATCCTTTTCATGCACACATAGCAGTATAGCAGTATACATGAACTTGCCTCTTGGGATAGGCCTGGGCCCATGTGTCAGAGGCTTGAGTGGCTGTCTGCGTCTCTGGGTATGTAACAGTTAGCCTGTAGCTGGGGCCAGCCAGCCAGACGGATGTAAACGGCCTGATCTGTAATCCTGTGTATGAGTGGTGTTAGTGTGTAGGTGGCAGCAGGGTCATCTGTCAACTACCTCAGGCCAAACACACACACACACACACACACACACACACTCACACGGCTACTTGTTGACTCTCCCGTCAGACACATACACAAAGATGTACACATAGGCACATGCACACACATTTACACCTAGATGTATGCACACACAGAGAGACACACACAGACAGGCACTCTCAGGCTCAGCCAATATTTACCCTGCAGTCTCCCGCCAGACAGCCAATCCAATCTCTCACTAAGCTCTTTGTTGTTTGTTTGGGGTTTGTTTTTTGCCTCTTTTTTGTATGGTTTGTTTGTGTAGGTGTTGTTGATTTGGAATTTGTTTGGTTTTTATTTAGTTTTATTATTAATGAATTTTAGTAATGAGACCTGGAAAAAAATAGACTCCTAGTCTGGATAGAAATTCTGAGACCTTGGAGAGGGGAGTGGCAAAGACAGCCAAACAATAGCATTTAAAAAAAAAAAAGAAATCTTTTTTTCCCCTCCCAAACAGATTTCTTTTGCGATCATTGCTCCGGTAATTAATTTCACAGGGAATTTCTACACTTGGTTAGTGTCTCTCAGTGGAGCATTATTTAGTCTGCCACCTCTCCTGAGCTGAGGGGTTATAGCAGTGAACAGGGGTGAAGAAAGAGCCCCTTGTTTTAAGTCAGAGGGGTCCCCAGACCATGTTTTTACACCACAGAGTTGACCTGCAGACGCACTCTGCTGGCCCAGGTAACTTTAGCACACATTCTTCTGGTAGAGAGCACGCTGCAAAATATCCATATTGTAAAGTCATTTGGAGAGAATAATGTTTTTTCTCAATTAGATCAATATAACAGACTACTACTACACTCAGGATGCTGAATTATTTCTATTAACTAGCCATTAAGTCTAAAGCTGTGGGTGTTTTAACCCCTTAAAATCAAATAGTCCCCTTATATTTTACCTTAAGGTTTAAGGTTTAATGTCAGCTTGTGCTAGGTCTTTATTGAAGCTATATGAAGTCAACAATGAGTGCAATAGGGCTGCTGTTATTAATTACAGGTGATGGACAGTTGAGATGGGGTTTCTTTTCCAACACACTTGTCAATTTGTATGTAGTGATTGGTAATCAATTTGAAAGAAATTTTGAATCAAATTGTGTCATGATTCACTTTTTTAAGAAGAAGGTGAGAGATCTTCAGTCTCCTTTCAGTGACTGACTTCATTTTTCAATTATTTAATGAGAAGGAACACTTGGTGGGTCCCCGTGTTGTTTGTACATCATGTTGTATTTTGGTCATATCCGTTCATCATGTTTGTTAGCCTTGTAGGATACACACAGTGAGTAGCACTGAATGTAAACATACATAACATCTGTTTGTTTACAAGAAAATTCCACAGGGCACCTTTTTAAAATGAATTTTTTTTGTAGTGCAGAACAGCAGTGTGGATAGAAGCTGTGTGGTTGATGTCTGACTTCCCTTGTTTGTTTGGGCTGAATGTGTCTTTGTCTCCGTGTTACTGAGCCTCACACTACTGTCCAGGATGTTTACCTATATATTATGTCATGTTAGCACAGCATGGCTAGGATTTGTCATGGCTTTTTTTGGTACGTTTCCTTCTCTTTGACAGTTTTTTTTGGCCTTAAATCAGCTTGACCACCATTCAGCCCCCCCCCCCCAGTGTTTGGAATCAAACACTGTGGAAAATGCAGCCCGGAGCAGCTCAGCTCGCTTCAGCTGGGCACGTCAAGTTCAGGCAGTGACTTCCAAAGTCCAAAGCAGTGAAAAGGTCAATCCCTGCGTCCTTCCACTTGTCCCGGCAGCACCTTCACTGCTCAGTTCTCCAGCCCCAGCAGCATTCACAACCTCGTCACTGGCTGCTGGGACTCCCTTTGTGTCTAGATTCTGCACCCCCAACCCCACGCACACACACCCCAGACGTCCTCCCTTAGTTCCCAAAATGCCCTTGGGACCAGGGCAGATTTGTAGTCCTAGTGTGTTTTAAGACAGGCCATCCGTCAAATGTGTGTGCGTGCGTGTGTGTGTGTGTGTGTGTGTGTGTGTGTGTGTGTGTGTGATGGTGGTGGTGGGGGGTGGTTAGTAGTCTGCTGTCTCGGTCAACATCTATTTACACACAGTTTGACTGTCTGAGATGCTAAAGAGTTCCGGTGAATGAATCAGCCCCGCTGTCTGCTGCGTGTCTCATGCCTCCAGGTCTGTGGACATGGATGGGACATATTACAGTCAATCAAGGCGCTGCACTCCAGACACTCGTTGGCAGACTGTATGCAAGAACACTATGCCCTTTTTTTTGCCTTAGCAGATTTGTTTTTCCCAGCATTCAGGCAAATGAAATGGCTGGTATGTTTATTACCCTTTGTGAACCCAGTCTCACTGCACGTCTCGTCTCTTTCCTCACAAGGCAGCGATTATTGCTTTGAAATTACAAATGCAGAAATGCTCTGCCGGCCGCTGTTCATCAGATTTTGGGTAATCCGTTTGTTTATGTGTGCAGGAACACCCAGACAGTGGAGTAATGACATGTCTCTCCAAGTGGTTTGCAGGATTTTCCTTGGATTTTGAGGAGGCTTATGTGGTAAAGTTTCCAAAGGGGTTTCACTGGTGGGGGGGTGGTTTAGAGCACTCTATAAGATCACTTCAGTGGGGGGACTTTAGTGCCAAGTTAGCATTTAAAAGACCTATACGGCAGGAAAAATACATGTCGTCAAACATTTTCATGACATATACAAAGGACATCTTTTGCATGACTCTCTGACATTCAAATTGTCTCTTTTGCACAAGCAGAGGAAAAGACAGACAGGTCGTCTGACGTTTCAGCTTGCAGCTACAGTTGTATACTTAATGCTGAGAAATAAATGAGCTGAGAGCTGTCTGACATTGTGATTATTTTTCAGTATACTATTTAAGTTGTTGTTGATGCATTATTTAATCCATAATATATCTCATACATTCATACACACACCCAAAAGTTGTTGTTTCCTGCTGCAAGAAGACACTGATCATATGTGAATGAGCGAACGATCTCCTCCTGTGACGATAAGTAGTTCTTGTTGCTGTTTTTTAATTTCCTGAATATAACTGTTATGTGATTGACAAGCGATTGCGTGTTGCCTAGCACCACCACCAAAAACGAGTTTGACTGGAGTCAGAGCTGCAAAAAAAGGCAACAGTTTTCAAGTTTTTCCTAATCCGTGTGTTTGCATGTTTTAAACTGGCATGAAGTGTGTTATCTAAACTCGGTGTTAACTGTCTAAACTTAACACTGTAGGTTTTTTTAATTTATTCATTTATTTTTGCATAATTGAGCTATACAAACACTATCCTATCCCTTACCATCTCAGCTTTACTGTACTGTAGTGTAACCCCTAGTCACCCCAGCACTACCCTGTCAAACGGGGGTAAATCCACAGCCCGTGCCTGCTCGGCCTTGCTCTGGAACTGACCTTATCACAGGAAATTACAAGGATTACACTAGAGGCAGAGAAAGAGAGAAGGAGATGAAGATAGAAAGGAGAAGAAGTTTTTTCTCTGTAGTCACATATTATACCCATGCACCAGTAGGATTAAATGTGGCCTCCTTCAGTACATATATGTTGGGAATAATGGATGTAATCCAGATGGTAGTTGATGGTGGTTGTCATATCCATAGGGAAGACCGCACTCTGCCAAACCTTACACAGAATACAGATTCCTGCAGCATTCTGTAGTGAGCAAGTGATGTCTGTGGGGTGTTTTATTATTTTTTTACATTTTAACCCAGTTTAACCTCCCAGCCTGGAGTCAAGTAGTAGACTATGTGTGGGAGTCAGAAAAAGAAGTCTCTGGTTGCCCAAACCCTTCTTGTCCTCCTCTCCTCTCCTCCCTCACTGCTCCTCGCTCTTCACTAGTGATTCAGATGGCTATTTCTGATATTTGGTCCCTCTCCCTACCCATTCAGACACACAAGTCAGACAGCGGTGTCTGATACCTACCACCCCCACTTCTCCCCCTCTTCCTCCTCCTCCTCTCCCCCCGCCAGCCACCAGCTGACCCCAATCAGGCACAGGGCCTGCTCTATTGTCTGGCTGGGGAGAGGGGACACTCGCTCGCACACACACACACTCATAGACTCAGACAGGGGGTCAGAGGGAGATAGAGGCTGTCTGGTCTGGTGTGGCTTGCGTCTTTGACTCCCAACCCCCAACCATAACACAGCATTTCTCCTCTCCCCTTTATCTCCTCTCCTCTTCGTCTCCTTTTCCTCTCCTCTTCTCCTCCTCCCTTGCCTTCATGCAGACTCTTTGGACTTCCCAGATGTACCTGACGCTTCTTATGCAAAGTGTTTTGGACTGGCATTGTCTTGCTAACTAAGTTATTAAGAGTCATTATCTAAATTAATTGTGGTGTTCTTGTCTGCATGGTTGACTTTGCAGACATATGGAATGCATTTTTTGTTTTTGTCAAGGAAAGAGCATCTTCCAACATGTTTTTTGTTAAGTCGTCTGCCCATGAAACAAGAATTCTTGATAAGGCTGGCGATATTCTATATTTTTCTTATTGTCAACTTACCATGAAAAACCAAAACCAACAATGAATTGTTGCTTCTAACAAGTACTGTGTGTGCATCCAAAGCTGATACATCTTCTTCCTCTGTGCCATAGAGCTCCATTGTTGTCCAAAAACTATTTAAAACCCATCAATGAGCCACATGTTCCTTCATTACCATGAACACACACACTGTAGTTTATTTTGACTCCCACATACACTGTCCTGCTGCTGTAAATACACACTAGAGCACAAAATGTGTGTTAATCCGCAGTTGAAAATAGTCCCCAACAAGTGCACCATTTACTCTTTTTTTGTGTAACAACAGTGCCCTGCTGTTTTAGGAAATTACTGAGCCTTTTTCTATTTTTGTTTTTTAAATGACACTGTACAGTATATTTGTGACTGATTTTAAAGATTTACATCTTTAGTAGGATGGGCTTGGTACACGGGGTAGGGAATAAAATAACGCCAGCCCTATCCTCTAATGTGATTTGATCAAATCTAGGGAGCTATTTTTTTTATCACGCAGATCTCTACAGACATGATCACAAGATGTTGACTAGTCTGCTCTGCTAGAGTATAAAGTCTGTACTGGTGAAGCTTCCACATCTCACCTATGGATATCAAAGCAGTTCAACTCACAGAATTAACATTGTTGAGCCTTACTCTCCAATATTCAAGATTGCTTCTATTAAACTGGAAATGATGTGGAAATATGTAGTTGCAGAGACTGGTTGTCATGGAAATAATAGATTAATATGGAGTAAGAGAAAGCTGAAGAGAAAAATGTATCATGTAGGCTAACTGAAAGCATTTGACTCAGGTTTTAAGTGGCCATTTGTGTAAAACTTGACCACTTTTTGAAGTTTGCACACTGACCACACACACAGCCTTTCTCATTATGTGAAGGAGGTATTTTTAGTTTTAATTTAGATACATGGAAAATAGAGAGGAAGACAGGGATGGCATACTTTCTATCTATCTTCCATCTCTTATCTTTACGCTTGGCATTGTGCTGGAAGCTAACGTGGCTCCTGGCTAGCGTTGCTAATGATGATTAGGGCTCCTGCTCCGTGCAGCATGGAGATCCTGTGTGTGAATTATTAATATAGGTCATAGTCACAGCATCCGGCTTGGCCCAGCCCAGTGCCGTCCCAGCACTATCGCAATACACAGCCCCTGCTTACCCACAGCCTGCCCCATCTGTTGGCCAGATTAACCCAGCAGATCACCTACACCAAGGTCTGCACCAGGTTAGGCTTCATAAAAGGGCGCCACCAAGAATCGTCCACGTCCGTGCCATCTTGTGAGAGATACTTTTATCTATAAATTACAAATCCTTAAAAGCTACACCGTCTAATATCTTATATTGTCTGTGCATTTGCGATTGGAATAATGATTCTTTCCATAAACACTTAGTCCCCTACCAGTTATGCAGTACTCATTTACAGCAATTATATTTTCATGAGACAGGAATCTTAATGGGAAGAGTTTATGGTTCCTCATAAGAAACTTGCTTCCTGTGATGAACTGCTTTCGTATAGGTGTGTGAGTAGGCAGGTGGGACTGTTGGGGAGTCCCATTTCAAGAGCCAAATTGGTTTCCCTCAGTTAATATGTGACTGTTGCTGCATTGAATGTCTACTAGTCTGGCTCAATGTCTAGGAGCCTGAGCTCTGTGTGTGTTTGTGTGTGTGTGTGAGCCCTAAACTGAGACAGACATGCCATCTCAGCAGTTTTTTGTCTGCAGAAGCGCACACAGAGAGAGTCAGACTGCAGCTCCATGCAGTGTTGAATGGCAGTGAATTAGCCTCAGTCCAGTATTATCTAGTTCTGATTTTAAAAATTCACATTTTTGTACTGACAAGATATAAAAGTGCGTGTCTGTGCGTGGGTGTTGCTAAGTTGTTGATATCTCTGGTTACACTCTGTCTTTGTGTCGCCCAAAAAGAGTTTTACCTCGTCGAGTCAGGAGCTTCTTTTCATTCCACAATATTCGCCATGAGCTGAACTCCCCAAGTGGTTCTTCTGCAGGGAGACAGAGAGAGGAGAAAAGGAAGGAAGAGGACGGTGTGGGTGGGGAAAAAGGAGTGCGAGAGAGAAGGCAAGAAAGATACGACAAGAGGGAAGAAGAAGAGACGGGGAGGGGAAAAAGGAGGAGAAGGAAGGAGATGTCAAGTCTGTGTTGTTCTGCTGTTCTTCGTTTCGACTCTAGAAAGTGGATTTCCATGAAGATTTCATGAAACATTTCATCTAATATAATCTTCCTGACCTCAGACATTAGGTATAGGTTATAGGATAGGATATAGGTTTACTTACCTGTAGAACCATTCTCTCACAACCTAATGGGAAAAATTATATCTGCCTGCACTAGAGGTTAGTAAGAGAATGTGTTTTTTGTCATTTGGATGAACCAGCCCTTTAAATTCTTGACCTTATGCTTCAGTGTCAGTTGAGGGAAGCAGTCAGGTGCAGAGGTATGGAGATACTGTATTTCTGCAGCATCTGGGTCTTTTGCCCAGAGGACTCAAGTTTTACTTCTTTTTGGTAAGACACGAGCTGCTCTCCACGCTTAACTATCCTCCCCTCTGTTTGAACCCCTTCAGCCCCCCCCCCGGGTCTATTTATACCTCCGTCCCTCCCTCAGCAAGCCTAAAACATCCTGGCCATCTCCAAACCCCCCCACACACACACACCTTGCCTGCCTGCCCGCCTACTTCTTCTGCAGCTTCTTTTCTGTTTTTTTTGTAGTTTCCTCTGTTGTCGGCAGCTGTTGCTCAGCACCGAACCGAAGTTCAGCCTGCGGTCACGGCCAAGTGTTCCAGCGAGGGGAAAAAAAAGTTTTTTGATAGGAGTTTTTTCTTTTTTTTTCCCCACACGTACTTCCCTTTATCTTGCATTTCTTTCCCGTATACACGCACAACTCGTTTTTTCTCCCCCTTTTGCTCTGATATTGCTTCCCTCTCAGTCTCTTGCTTATCATTATCCCTGTCTCACTTTCACTGTCTTTCTTTCCTTTTGGTCTCTCTCTCTCTTCCTTCCTCTCTTTTCTGTCTCTGTCTCTCTCTCCCCTGCCTAATCCTGCCTGCCAGACATTGCTTCATGGTTGTTAAGCATCTCAACCCGAAGGGGAGGGCAGGGGGGGCGAAGAAGGGGAAGAGGGAGGAGGCGCTAGTCATCTGGTGAAGCCTATTGAGCAACTTAAGCGTGGTTGTTTTGCTCTGTTGGCTCGGCACAATGAGACCGCATGTGGAAGACATGTTTACACCCCTTCATCTGAGAGTCGGAGGGAGTTTGAAAGAAGGAAAAAGTGGGAGGGAAAGTAGGAGACAGAGAGGAGGTGGGATACGAGAGAGGGAGGCAGAAATGATGACAAAAGTATATATAGTGAAGTGAGCGAGAAGAGGTGGGACACAGAGAGGAGGCTGAAAGAAACAGAAGAGGAGGAGAGTAATAGATGATGGAAGAAAAAGGAGAGATGGATTAAAAATGAGACAGAAACGGATGGATAAATACAGACTGAGTGAGAGGAAAGTGACAAAAAGAGTAGACAGACAGACATAATGAGAGAGAAAGATGAGAAACAGGCTAAAATAGAGAGACAGAGAGACAGTCCATCTCGGTGGAGAGACGGTGAGTATGACAGTGAGTCATAGCAGAATAAAACGCCACGCAAGCAATATGCTGCTGTTGAGGAGCCATCTTTTTCCAAAATGGAAACCAGTTATGATTTGCAGGCAGAGATGGAAAAAAAAAAGCCGAGCAGATTAAACTGAGTTATTACAAACAGACGGGGTGTAATTACACACGAGAGGAGGAGGCCATTTGTCTTTTGTTGTTTTATGAAGACACAGGGCTCTCTGTTTCCTCGTTATGTGTTTTAGCTGCTTTTGTCCATGTGAAGGTTTTTAGTTTACCTCAGAAATTGTGTCTTGGTGAGGTGTGAGATAGGGCTGCAGCTACTCTTGCTAATGTGTCCATTATCCATTATTTTGAGTATTTTTAATCAGTCGTTCAGTCTTTAAAATGTCAAAAAGTGAAAAATGCCCATTACAATTTCCCAGAGCTCGAGGTGACATCCTCACATTGTTTGCTTTATCAGCCCCACAGTTCAAAACTCAAAGGTATTCAATTTTCAATGATATAAAACAGTCAAGCAGCAAACCCTCACATTTAGATGCCAAGATTACAGAATATTTACTTGATGACTTATGAGTAATATCTTATCAAAGTTGTTGTTTAATTTCCTGTTGTTTGATTAATTGTTTCACGAATGTGTTTGTGAAAACCTTTGAAATTTTAAACCATGAGGCACTAAAATTCTTAAAGCTCAAGTAAATCCAACCATCAAACATACCGTGTGCATACACTAGGTGGCCAAAAGTATGTGGACATGTCTGTCTACGTACTGTACTGTGCTTTTAGTCTGTCGGTTTTCATGTTTGGACATGGTCCCTTGGTTTCAACTAAGGGAGAGCTTTAATTTACTGTCTCATATGACAAATAACAGCAGTAATTCATATTTGAGAAGCTGAAACCAGAGAATGTTTGGCATTTTTGCTTGAAAAATGACATAGATGCCCATTAATTGGCCGTCGATTGACTAATAGACTAATTGTTGCAGCTCTGTTTTAAAGCTGAAACAATTGGTCAATTAATTGATTAGTTGATCAACAAGGAAATGTATCGACAATACTTTTGATGATTAATATACCGTTTAAATCAGTTTTTAAGCTCAAATGCCATAAATACGCTTGCTTCAGCTTCTCAAATGTGAAGACTTGCTGGTCTTTGTCTTAAATGATAGCAAACTTTTCAGACTGTTGGCAGTATATAACAAGTAACGGGTCACGTTGACCTCTTGGAACGTGTGATGGGTGTTTTCCACCATTTTCTGACATTTTATAGAGCAAATGTTTAATCTATTAATCAAAACATTAATGGGCAGAACTTGACTGACCTGCACAGAGCCCTGACCTCAACCCCGTCTAACACCTTTGGGATGAACTGGTACCCCGGTCAGCATCAGCTATGGACCCCTTGAGGCTAAATGGGAGCAAATCCCTGCAGCCAGGTTCCAACATCTGGTGGAAAGCCTGGAACCAGAAGAATGGATGCTGTTAGTAGTACATTAATGCCCACATAATCACCTATGAGGATAGTGATCAGATGTTCGCATGCTTTTGGTCATATAGTGTTCAAGCAGAGAGTTTCTTGAGTCAAACTCTCAAAAAACACATATAAACACTGTCATACTGGAGTTTGTGAAACTGACTCGGTCTAACCCGGTATGTCTGCGTAACCCAAACAGACCAAGCAGCTCCAGTTTTGATGTGTCCCATGTCTCCCAGAGCTTCCTGTGTTCCACCCACAGTATCCCCTGCTGTCTCTGTTTGGCTGATCGCAACAGCCACAGAGAGTTTGCAGCACATATGCAGCACGCAGCCTACGTCTGGGAGGTGTCTGTTACCCCTACTGATGTTGAAAACCCACTTTAGAGTCCTATGGTAAAAACGCCTCTCCTGCGGGGGTGAGGTGTGTGGTGGTTGGAGGGAGGGAGGGAGGGGGTGCCTGTTCTATCAAATGAACATGTGCCAGGAAGCATGCAGACAGACAGAGAGACAAAAGCCCAGTCGTTTCTTCTTCCTCCTCCTCCCCTCTCTCATCTCTCCTGTTTTGTTCTTTTTTCCGCCGCTCCGCTGTTTTGTTGTTCAGTCTCAGAGATGAGACACAAGACGCCACGCTTTGTTGTTTGTCTGCCTTTAACATCTGTCTGCCTTTACCACATTCTCCCCGCACCTCTATCCCTTCCTCTGCTGACTTTTTCCCCCTCATCTGTCCTTTCGCGCTCTTATCTTTGTTCCTGTCTCCTCTCTGTGTCCAATCTTTCTGTGTTTCTTCAACCTGAGCTGTATTCTCTTTATCCTCCTGTTTTTCCTCTGACTCTTTCCCTCTGTGCCACTCTGGCAGCTATGTGCTACTTCTTTCTCTTTTGTCCCTTGTTCTGTTCAGTCAGACCTGTGATGTTGACCTATACAGAAATGAACGCTGCAGAATAATTTTCATAACCCCCCTTCTAAGTTGACAAAATATCTGTGTGTCTGGATGGCTGCCTGAGTTGTCTTCGACCGATAGGAGTCAACAGGGTGAGATGGCGTGTGTGCACGTGCATGTGCTTATGTGTGTATGTGCAATCTCCATTAATGTTGGGTTTTTTTAATTGTGTCTTTGAGTTTAGTTTTCTATCTATTGAATGGGAACTTGCAGTACTTTTCTAAACTATTGTCAGTTTTTCAATACCAACATCATATTATATTATATTATGAAGGATTTCATTGGTGATATTCTATATTCTTCTTATTGTCAATGCCCTGTCTGTGGCATTCAGCCCCAAGCCAGTTGGTTCTTCATAAATGTATTCCGGTAGATTCATTTTAATAAGAAGGCTTAGTAATTTCCTAAAACAGCTGGTCACTGTAGTTTTTAGCAAACATTACCCAAACAGGGGGAAATGGTGAATTTGTTGGGGACTATTTTCACCGGCGGATTAATACACACTTGGTGCTCTAGTGTGTATTTACAGCAGCAGGACTGTGTATGTGGGATTGAGTCAAAATAAACTACAGTGTGTGTGTGTTCATGGTTGAAGGAACACGTCACCCAGTGCAACAGTGTGGCTCATTGATGTGTTCTTAATATAGCATATCAGGCTTTGGATACACACACAATACTTGTTAGTGGGATCAGTTCATTGTGTTGGTCTTTTCATGGTCTGCTGAAAATAAGAAAAAATATAGAATATCATCAGACCGAAGATTAATTAGCCCGTGTTTGGTTTGCATATGTGATCTGTACATGAGTAGAACATAATATCAGTTTCAGCTACATCCATCTGTCTGCCTGTTGGTCTTTATTTGCCAGTTTGCCCTTGGGTTGTATGTGTGTTTGTGCATGTCCTATTGGCTAATATCTTCCCCTTAATGCTGTCACAACAGCCCACCTACCGTGTGTCTGTCTCCTCTGACTGTTGTTGAAGAGGAAGATGATGACGATGATGATGCGTATGTTAGCGATGAGGCTAACGAAGCCCGTCATTGCCAGTCACTGTCAAAGCTCCGCTTCCAGGTTAAAGCACATTACTACACACACCCCTCGTACCCTCCTAATCTGCTCCAGGTTATTACGGTCTGTCGGACAACACTGTCTGCCCACCCCCCACAAACCCACCCTCCCCACAACCCCACCCTCCCTGCAGTACCTTTCACTGTCATCACAGTGTTTCCATCATTTGTTGCCTTGCTCCTTTTGCTTGTTGAGACACTTTGGGTCCAGGCTATTGTTGTACGTTCAGACTGTCTTTTAGTCATTTGCTACCAGCATGCTTAGAAATAGTGGAACAGGCTGCCCAATGTCCTTTTAGAATAATAGTTGTAATTATCATCATCATCTACTAGAGAAGCAGAAAGTTACTCTCAAGTGGACAGCTACTACTTCTTTTTTTCCCTTCAGATACTTTATTAGTGATGAAAGGATTCTGCATTTCCCTTAAGTAGAACACCCCCCCCACCACCACCACCACCACCACCACACACACACACATATCCACATCCACATCCACTCACACACTGACCCTGGCTGACCCCGGTGAGCAACACACATGCACACACGCACTTTAACCCTGACATTAGTCTGACCCTCCAGTCTGGTTCAATCACTCAGAGAGAGTAGTCAGTCTGGCTTTATGGCAGTGGGGTTGGGGGGAGGGGAGGGGGGGTGTCTAGACGCTATCCTGTCTGTCTGGCTCTGATAATGTACACACACACCTGAGAGACTGCAGGCCAGCTCTGACTGCAGGGGTGTGTGTGTGAAGTGACACGGTGAGCCAACCGTGTGTCCGCCACCTCACCGACTGGATGAATACTTTAACACTGTTCCCCTCTCTGCTTTACTGCTGTTCATGAATATTACAGCATTGCAATATTGATAATATTAGACTATATTGTAATATTCATGATATGTTATCACAGAGCCCTGCATTATACGTATCTTTGTTCATGTTATATTCATGCAGATGGAGATGATATGGCCTTTTCAGGAGCCAAAGTGGGGATTTATTGCCGGCTCAGCTTTGGGTCTCATCATTATGGCCTACCACAGCAATAAACAAACTTGGAAAAAATGTGGAAAAAACATTTAGCAGTGACGCAAATGCATATTGAGTGTGTCAGCAACAAGCGACATACTTTCTATCGCCTAACCCCAGTTTATATCTTTATATTATTTATGGATTCCCCCTAGTGCTGAAACTCTTCTGTCCATCCAGATCACATACACTCAGTTGCCAGTTTATTAGGTCCACCTAGCTAAAACTAAAGCAGTCTAATATAACAGTCCTGCAGTAAATCCTCCCTGCATAAAGATGATGATGTTCAGTTGTTTTTAAACTGTTTTGGAGAGATTTCGATTCTGTATGGTTAGCTTAGTTGATGTAGTTTGTGATGCTGTTGAACTGCATTGTAATTTACAGAGAGATGTACCTAATATTTAGTACCCTCATTGAAATGAATGGGGTGGACAAAATATTAGAAATACCTCTTAGTATTGTGCAATATACAATTGCACAGCGCCACAAACTGAAGCCTCCAGACTAACATCAACACCTCTCTAAAACAGAAACGCAACATTATAATGTTTATAAAGGCAGGACTTTTTTTACAGGGCTTTTGTATTAGACTGCGTTAGTTTTAGCTAGGTTTCCCAAGTTCCATTTCCTAATCCAAAAAAGATGGTGCCCAAAAGTGACTTAGCTCCTTGCTCATTTTGTATAACACAACAAACATTTCATACTTAAAAATATTTTGTATTTTGTGTATGAAAATATAAATGATTGAAATAACATTGATATAAATAAATATACCTGGTATTCAAACTTAACCTGTGGTTCACATCATACAAATTGAGCAAGTAGGCTAGCTAGCTGTCTGTCCACCAACTTTGTTTGAATTTGGAAATGGACTTGAAACAGGGTATTTGAGGATCCTACAAGTACAAGCCCTTATTTCACACATAACTTATTTCACACATACTGCGTTAGGTGACGGCTCTGTTGTCTTAAAGGGAAATTGTGGTTTCATATTATTTATTTAGCAGTGCATTGAAGGATTATTAGTGAAATTTCGGGTGAGCTCACTTTCAGCTTTACCTGCAAATAAAGTGATTTAGATAACCTTGCTAGACTCTTAGCTTGACTACAGCCTGTCTGATTGTCTACCCACTTGTTCTTCTTGCCATGTTGTGTCATTGTCACAGAGCTCTACTTTGGTATGCATGTTATCATAACCAATAGAAATGTTTACCGAAACTATTAAAAAAAGGACCCAGGTTGTAACAAACGTGCGTGTCCTGATACCATGCAGTTTTGCTGCTTGATTTTCAAGTTCCGAAATGAAAATGATGTGAGTAAAGCATGGCAGAATGAGTTAGACGTAGCCATCATGTATGAATCCTGCTTTTTAATCCCATTTAATCTCTGTGGCGAAGCATAGACAGGCTGTCTGATTCCCCTGTGCTGTGTGAGCGAGAGAAGAAGGGATGGATAGATGAAGAGAAAGCGAGTGGAGGGAGAGTGGAGAAAAGAGACAGAGCTGTAATTGTTTGTTCTCTTGTTGCCCTGAGTCCCCATAGCATGTCTGGCACCTTTCTCTGTCTGTCTCTCTCTTTCTGTCTGTGTCAGTGTCTCTCTCTCTCTGCATCTCCCTCCATCGCTGACACACTCATTACACCCCCCCGCCTCCCTCTTTCCTCCTTTATCAGTCTCTTCCTCTTTCTTCTTTTCCTCTTCCTCTCTCCGTCCCTCTGCCTCACTGTCTCCATCTCTTTCCTGACCCAGAGATACCTGTCTAATGGGCTTAGTATCCTGCACACATAAACAGCCCCCTTCTCCTCAGGGTTAAGCAGCACTAAACTAGTTCATTTATTTCCATGGAGAGACTGACTGACTGTACTAGAAGAGGGGAGGCTGTAACTAGGCTGATATCTACTACATGCTGTGTCACACACACACACACACACACACACACACACACACACACACACACTGTGTTTGAGAGAGACTGTTGCTGCCAGGCTGATACCAGCCGTCTAGACGTTACAGTGCACATCTCCCAAGGGAGGTAGAGGGTTCTGTGAGCCTGTGTGTGTGTGTGTGTGTGTGTGTGTGTGTGTGTGTGTGTGCGCGCACCTAATTTTCTCTCTCCCACCATCTCCCCGAACTCCTTTTGTCCCTTCATTACTGAACTCTCTCCTTCCCTCTAACTGTGCCAGTCTTTTTACGTGTGTGAGTGTGTGTGTGCATTTGCTTCCTCTCCCTCCTTGTCTTCTTCTTCTATCTCTCTCTGCGCCACTGTGTATGTGTTTGTGCGCGCGTGTGTGTGTGTGTTTGTGCGTGTGTGTGTGTGTGTGTGTGTGTGTGTTTGTGCGTGTGTGTGTGTGTGTGCCAGCCAGGTCGCTGCCATGGCACCCCAGCAGCTCCGGGCCTTGTTGATCACGGCACCGTGCCCAAGGGTTACCATAGCAACGGCAGTGGCAGCAGACAGGGCTGTGTGTGTCGGAGTAGGACTGTGTGTGTGTGTGTGTGTGTGTGTGTCGGAGGAGGACTGTGTGTGTGTGTGTGGGCCCAGTGTGGTGGGCAGCAGGCTGTGAACTCAGCAGGCCTCTAGCTGGGCTGGAGCTCTCTGGGCAGCAGGAGAAGGACAAGCAAGTTGGAGCAAAGAAAGCGTTCTTTATTTTGGTCTCTGTTTTTACTTTATATTTATAAACTATAAACCTGTTTTATAATACATGTATATACATGGTGGACTGGATTCAGATGGACAAGTAAACCCACAGACTGAGTGCCTGGGAGCAGCACAATTACACAGCATTTGCAGCACTTCCTCTATCAGTCATGGAGGAAGTGCTGCATTTCACAGTAAAGTGCAGTTTTGATTGCCAGGTGTGACTGTGAGAATGGTAATTTTTTCATGACTGAGATGTAGCTCTGGAGTGCAGCAGGAAACAGGAAATGACTGCAGAGGAAATAAGCCAGCTGGGGGGGTTTGTTGAGTTCAGCTTGGCTAGGTGAAATAAAACGTTTTGCCAAGCTTTTAGTTTTTAAGGGAGCACGCAAATCCCATTCATTTCTGATGAAGATTTTGCTGTCATTTCCATCTGTTTTCTGCTGTCCTGTCATCTCCCAGAGCAGCGCCCAGTCAGGCTGCGTTTTTACTGACGGGTCGTCTGTTGCAATTCCATAAACTGCTTCTTTAGCTCTGGGGCTGTGTGTGCTGCTTGGCTGCAAGATAGGATTCATAACAGCTGAAGCTTAGTCTCTCCAGTCTGAGAGAAAAGGCATTTCCTTTGCTAGTGGGAGTAGCTTTCTGAATTAGCAAGCAGCTAGCGAGCCATTCCCTGCACGCTCAGGCTGTAATGTCAGCATACATCCACTTTCAAACCTGAATCATGGAATACGTTCTCGTGGTGTTGGACAAAAGCCTTCTCCTTTGTGCAAGGAGCCAGGCCTGGTTTTCTCACGGAAGCGTCTAAGGTCATCTGAGCTCAAATGTTAAGTTTATTGAGCAATAACAATGTTAGAGGCCCCAGCTGAGTGTGTGCAGTCTCTATAGATAGCAATTAGCCTGATTTTCATTTCAGGGCCAAACAGAGTAAGCCTGTACGCCCTCATTAGTCACAGAAGTGAGTTTACCCGAGCATTAACTGCTTCTTGTTGCCAGTAGGAACGAATATGCAGTAGATGTACGGTGTGAGATGGTCCAAGTTATAGGGAACTATGCACTGAAACAGGCTGTTGCTAAGGTAGCAGGGATAGGGACAGATAGTCCTATACAAGTTTGAGAAGAGAGTGTGCTAAATAGTTAACCTGTCACACTCACAGATTGTGTTTATCACCCAAAACAAAGGACCATGACTGTATTGTATTTTACTTATAGACAGTCTGGTGTTGACACACAGTACCAGTATATTGCATGCATTGATGTCATTAAAGAGTCAATTTACCCATATTACAAAAACATCTTTTCCTTTCTTTTTTGTCTAGTTGTATCTGCCCATGCAGATTTGGTTTTATATGTCCAGGCTTTCAGATATATGTCTTTGAGACTTCTGCCACTGCCCCAGTAATGGAGGTGCATGGAATTTAGTTTGAAATGCAGGGCATCTCTATCCAGAGACTGTGTCCTGGTTTTTGTGGATAATTCACTGTCAGCAGTTTTCAGAGGGACTGTTTCTTTGTGAGAATGTAGTAAGAAAATATATTTTTATGTAATTTGGGTGAACTGACCCTTTTTAAGGTTCATGTAATTAATGATCCATCACAGAATCACATGTCTGAATGTGTCTTCTGTATGTTTGTCTGCTGTGTGTCTGACAGCTTCTTTTCACTGGCAGGTCAGCTGAACTGTCTGACCTCACATTGGCCTCACACAAACACACACACACACACACAAAGGTCAAAGGGCTATCATTGGGTCACTGTCTGTGTGCTCTCTCTCTCCATGCTGTTTACTCTCTCTTTTAGTCTTTCTGAATGGACATTGGGATAAGTTACTGCTGCTGTGACTGCTTTGTGTCTGATAGGGCTGGGTATCAAACCTGAATATTTTTCAGTATTGACCAAAATGTGTCACAGAGTATCAAAAACTGTCAACTACTGAAAGCCGGAAATAATGCCAAAAAAGCGGTTTTATAGACATATATCCTCAAAGTACCAAAATGAAGGTATTGTGTCAACACTAGTATTCTTTTGTCAAAAATTTAAAATTATACCCAGCCCTAGTCTCTAACAACAACAACTACAATTATTTTAGCTCTCTACTTCCATACTGTGGCTGGATAAGGGAGAAGATTAACTTCCTTCTTATGAAAATGGTTGCGGTTTAAACAGAGTAACTCTTGCAAATGACATGCATCAAGCTATACACAGTACTATTTATACTACTTGGAGAACCTAGACAACCTGAAAGAATATTTGATCTATACTCTTCAGGTTAAACCACTTTTATGTTTGTCTTTTTTGTCTGGTAAACTTAGTTTAGGTTTAGTAAATAGGTGGGTGTTTCCAAATTGTAACCAGTGTCTGTACAGATGTTTGAAAGAGCTGTTTGAAATTGCAATGGTCTTCTCTGAATGGTCACTTTCACATGATTCAAATAATCCCGATGGCCTCTCTCCTCACCACTGCAGAAAAAATGATGGGACGGCTGGCTTGCAAGGCAAATTATTCAGCCTGCTGAAGGAATAAGGCTGCTGCAGACGCCGGGCTGATATTGTTTTGACAAGTGGATTACTGTTGTAATAACATCAGACTGGTGCTGGTAATGCAGACTGCCAGCACATACTGATCTCTGGCCTGTGCGAGAGTCAGTGCTGTACACTGTGTTCTGGAGCCTCTGAACTGGGTGGATACTGTGTTTCAGGCAGGATAGGCTTCCCCTCTTGCCTGCCTCTTTTTCTCTGATTTAATCTCTCCTCCTCCCCACATTTCCTTCCTCCCTTCTCAACTCCTCCTCTGGCTTCCTTCCTCCCTGACGTTCAGAGGAGAGGCCATTAACTGCAGCCGCTTTACTTATACTTAGCTTGAACTGTAAAAACATCCCCGTCTGTACTTCAAAAGACAGCTTTGAGTCGGGCGTCTGGTTTGTGTGGCTTTTACAACAGCAGAAGGCAGAGTATGTGATATTTATCCGGCAGGCTTACAGAAGGGTCTGGTTGACTTGGTTTCCCAGAAGTCTGTTCTCTGAATGAAACCCTCCCTCAGGCCCCTCCCTGTGGCTGCTGTGGTAAGCACACAGGCCCAGGCTGGTAGTGGCTCAAGCTCCCAAATGAGACAGTCAGCCTAGCAACGTAACATCTTGCATGCATGCACAATGCATTTTCTCTTTTCATAGAGGTCAGAGGCCTAAGGGTTGGGACGCCCCAAAGGGTTGCAAAACAAATCTCAGGGGTCACGTCATAATTATCAAGATAGAAAAGAGAAAAAAAATCGTTTGTTTCTTCTGACTTTTCTCATCTCATTAATTTCATCATTATGTTTTTAGCCACCCTAGCAGCATGGCTCTTTGGATGGCAATGTCAGTCTGTCGGTCTGTCTTTGGTCTGGACTGAAATATCTCCACACACTACTGGAGCCATGAAAACTTGTATAGACATTCGTGGTCCCCAGAAGATGAATCCTAATGACTATGGTGATCCCCTGGCTTTTTTTATTTAGCACTGCCTGCAGGTCAAAGTTATTTTCTTTTATCCAATGAAATATTTCAACTGTACCAGGGCAATTGGCACAAACTTTCATGGTCCTCAGATGCTACTCATCCTACTGACTTTGGCGATTGTCAAATTAATTTAGTTCAAAGCACCACTGTCCCGAAGTACAGCCTCACAGAGCTGCTAACATGGCTGTAGACTCTTCGTCTTCTTCTTATGAAACCTTACTTTGACAGGACTCCTAAAATTAAACAATCTGATGTGGGAACTTCCCTTTTTGGTTGAACTGTTCACAGCTCATACACATACGAAACTTAAGACAAGGGGTCATGAGTAGGCATTGGTTGACTTTAAAGGTTTACAACTAAAGGATTGGGAACCAGTGATATGGGGTTCACCAGACCTGAAGAAATCAGGTGTTTTAGGGGGTTATGGGGGTTATGTTGGTTTTTTCATATCACTAGTTCCTTGAATGTAACTTTACCTCAGCCTCTCCACCACATGGCTTGTTAAGCGAATTTGGCTCCAAAAGCATGGTGCACTGGAGTTTTTTTTCCAGAACACTCCACTTCTTCCCTGTTATGTGGTTGATAATGTTACCAGAGAGTAATTTAGTGCAGTTTTCATCTAGTCATACTTGTTGCACATTAGGTGACTCATATTCTGATGAATAGCTTAAAACCTCAGTTTCAAATGTCCAGTGTGAGAAGTGGGTTGGGTTAGGTCATCATTTCCACCTTTAGATGATAAATGTTGAACTGAATGTGTCAGTTAAATTGCTGTTCCATGCACTATTTTTATTCCTGTTGCTTCATTATACTAATAAATTCATTAATGAGGTGAGTTTCAGTCATTTGTTTAACTCTTTACCACCTTACTTGTCGCCTTTCGTCTTGCAAAAGAAAAGTTGTTAAGCTTGTCTGTCATTGTTGTTTTGCACTAAGCACCTCATACCTCCGCTCCTTGGTGGTTAATGTCGGTTGGTTTTACTGGCTTAGGTTTCGTTATTCACAGCTCTTTTTTTCTCCCCCTTCAATGTGGTTTGTGCTAGTTGGCCTTTTTCCTCTCCGTCTTACCCCACCCATCTCCTGTGGCTGCTGTGGTGGAGTAGAGGCAGGTTTGGGGTGGGTTTGCGTTTCAGCTCAGGCTCGACACTAACCCACCCTAATGCAGAAGAATAAGCCGGGGAGGATTACTGTGGCTGGGAAGACTGCGATAGGTTGGGTTTTACTGGACTGGGCTGGTCCCCGCTTTAATTTTTTGTGTATTTCTTGCACGTATTCACATTTTTCGTAAGAATAGAAAGTTATTTTGTGATTGAATTTATTCTAAGTATTTAGTCCTGTGGTAATGAAAGCTCTAACTCTGACAGTTTTTCACATACTGTTTTCTTGTCTTTACCTGATCCCATCCCTGCTGTGTCAAAAACTGCCCTGGTGGATTGTGGGTAATACTCCTAAAATTGTACAGAGCTTTGTGGAGGAGGTGTCCGCCAGAATCGAGGCATTGTAGCTCAAATAGCTGAGTGTACATTGTGTCATTGTTCTTACAGAGCTGCACGTACACACAAGGACACAAACTGTATAAACACACACATAAGTGAGTGAGTGTCCAGCAGTGAGTAAGAGTGTGAGTCAGAGGTCAGACTGTGTGCCAAGGTCAAGACTTCTGCTCAGAACAAACCGACAACACTCAACAAAAGAGTCTCAGACTGCAGGCAGGGAGAGGAGGAGGAGGAGGAGGAGGAAGAGAGAAGAAGGAGGGATAGACAGAGGAAGAGAGAAACTGAAAGTGGGAGACAATGAAGAATAAGAAACATGGAGAAAGAATGATGGTGGGTGAGGGAGGAATGCAAGAAGGAAGCTTGTTAAATGCAGGAAGAGTTGGGAGAATACAAGAAAAGACTTGTGGGAGAGAAAGAGGAGGATGGAGGGATTGGTTTAGAGGAAAGATGGATGGAGAGATGGAGGGCAAGTGGAGATACAGGCACGGTTCAAAGAGACAGAGTGGGTGGAGAAGGAAAAAAAAGACGAAGCCATGAAACAATGAACAAGAGACGAGGGCCCGACGTGACTGTAAGGCAGTGATCATTGTGTCTCCCAGTGGTGCCCTGATCTGGGAGGTCATCCCAGCTCAGCTCGTGTGTGTGTGTGTGTGTGTGTGTGTGTGTGTGTGTGTCACTGACTGCTGTTTGTTGAGGACAGAAACACCACAGTTATTCAGAGTCTCCACAAAGAAGCCACTGTACGCTGGGACAGACACCCCAGTCTCAACACTCATCTTTTCTGTGATTTGAAGCTTTTCTCTGTCAAATCCTCGGGCTCACACTCACACATATACTCAAAATGTGAGAGACTGACTTGGAGTTTGACCTGTGCTACCCCCTGCTGGTGAACACAGGTTTTAACAGTCAGCCAGTCAATCTGGGAATCTGTGACTCCTTAAAAAAAAGTCTTAAATGTTCTCAGTTAAATCCCTAATAACTTTATTTCCCAGTTGAGAATACAATCTCACCAAAAGGTCCAGTTAGTAGCTGTGCTGGAGCTAATGATCATATCACAAGATCTTCATTAGAATTATTTTGTAAATTAATCTTTTTCACAGGATCTTCCTCAGCTCAGATGCCCAGTTGTTGTGGATTTGTAGATGTACACATGTTGTTTTTTTCTGAGCATTTTAAGGACTTATTGTTGTATTATTTTGGATTTACATCTCTTGTAAATGTTTGATACTAATCCCCCTCTCTCCCTTTGTGTGTTTGTGCAGCTGAACTGGAGTTTGTTCAGATCGTCATCATCATTGTGGTGATGACAGTGATGGTGGTGGTGATCATCTGCCTGCTCAACCACTACAAGCTCTCCACCTGGTCCTTCATAACAAGGCAGAGCCAGGCCCGCAGGCACGACCATGCCCTGCAGCAGGTCAGTAACAATCTGCGTGTGAGAGTGAATGAGAGACAAAAAGATACTGTGTGTATTGGGTTGTTTTAGTTGCTCTGGCAGTGCTGTTCTTTCAGTATCCATGCCAGTAACATTTTGATTTAAACTAGTGAGTGAGTGGAAAAACTGCATCTCTGTCTGTTCTTCTGTTCTCATTGAATGTCTCTGCGTACTCACTGTGACAGTACATTTCTATATTTCTGAAGCAGGACAAACATAGCTTACCAGTTTGTTCCCAGTAAAGCTGCGCTGAGCTAAATGAATCCTTTTATCCCAGTCGGAGTCTCTGTCCCAGTTTCACTGAGGTAACAGCTTTGCTCCAGTCTGTTAGGTGAACTTGCCGAATTGGTTTCTTCAGAGCCAGACTCTGTCAGGCCTTGATGTTTAATTCACTACAGCGGCGTCTAGACAGAGGCGGCTCTGCCCCCATACTGACATGTCGACACTCTGGGACAAACACACACACATACAAACTTGCATATTCGCACATTGCAAGGTTGCCTCCACTGAAATAGGGTCACATACAGAATATGATCCATGATGCAAAATGCAAAATTAGTCCATTGATATATTCAGCTTCTAGACCAGTATCTGAAAAACAGATGAAAGCTTTTGTATGCTTCGTTGTCCCGTCAGATTATTTAAATTCAGCTAATAACCTCTTATCTCGTCTGTTTCATCTCTCCTCTCACTCTCTGCTCCGTACCGTCCAATCAAAACAAAAATTATGCAAACAGAAGCGGACACGTAACAAAAAGAAAAGACATAAATGCAACATCAGAAAGCAACAAGCCAACAAAGTCCCGTAGCAGAGAAGGTGCTATTTGGAAGAATAGCCAATGGCCTTTGCCCCGAACAGACACATAAACAACCAGGATTTACACGTTTGTCCTCCTTTTCATCTTTCTTTTTTCTCACTAAATATTGTTGACGGTGCCATCTGAGAAAAGATCCTCAAGTCAAATGTAGACGAAGGGAAACTGTAGTTATTTGATAGTTGTGTTTCTTTGTTGTAGCTTTTATCATGCCTATTTTTAAGACCGGAGCCGACTGCCTTTTGTTGTCCTCACTCCCAAACTGGGCAGGATTTTGGGTTTGAAGCCATCAGGCGTTTTCTCAGCAATGTTGTTTCATCTTTTGTGTCCTCA
Organism: Maccullochella peelii; assembly: GCA_002120245.1. Taxonomy (NCBI): domain Eukaryota; kingdom Metazoa; phylum Chordata; class Actinopteri; order Centrarchiformes; family Percichthyidae; genus Maccullochella; species Maccullochella peelii. Next base: position 106,500 of record LKNJ01002103.1, on the reverse strand, counting down.
TTAAGTCGTTACTTTTTGGGTGTTTTTCCCCCCTCATCATTTTTTTTTTTTTTTTTTAAAGGGAAAAAGTTTGTATCCTCAGCTTAATGGTCTCGCATCAAAAACCATCCCAGACATAACAAACAACAAAGCAGTAATGATTGTTGGTTTCTAAAGCTTTATCAGTAGCAGTAAATCTAACATGAATTTAACACATTGTCATATGCACGTTCAGTTTTCAAAGAGATTAACTGATCACTTTGTCAGCATTAAAAAAGTAAAGATGTTAGTTGCATGACTATGTGAAAATCACACTAAAGCTCAAACGAAAATGTGCGTGGCTTAAGACAGGTGTATAACAATCTTCAAACCATCTGGAAACTTTTTAAATCTTAGCTTTATTCTTTCTTGTTTTTATTTTGCCTGTCTCGATGTATAGGATGGGTGTCTGTGGCCTTCAGACAGCGGCTCTCGACAAGGTGCCTCAGAGGTAAGACCACCACCACACTGACCCCTATTAAACCCACAGCCAAGTCGTGTTCACTGCAAGGAGGCAGACCGAGCAGGTCTGTATGGCTACACTTAGAACTGAACTGTAGCATTTAGATGGATTCATATATTTACAGCGCCTGTAATGTAGAACCATGTCTAAAAGGGTTCTTTCCAACACCAAACTGTCCTCTACCATGTTGCAAGCCTCAAGAAGTATTATCAAGTGTTGGGTAGTCAAATATTATTGCGGCTGTAATGGTTTCCTATATCTTCAAGTTTTTCGCCAAGGTTGTCAACTTCAGCCTTAGTAGCTACGGGATTAGCCTCCAGGGACGCCTCCATCTTCTTGCCGATGTCCTTTAGCCACTCCAACCTTTTCTCAACTTCAGACATCTGTGAAATCAGCAAAGACTACTTTTCTTCAACCGGGGCTGTAGCTAGGTGTATGACATTTTCTTTCTTTGCAAAAATGTTCGATAAATCTTGAGAAACATGTGGTGACTCTGTGTCATCCAGACTGTTACTGTCGCCATCTTGATATGAGCTCTGGGACCTAATTAAGGCTACATTCAGATAGAATCAGGCACTGCTGCGAAAACGTCAGTTCTCCCATTCATTTGAACGGGGGTACTGCGTTCAGGCTGCAGCAGTGCTGGAACTGCAGCCTGAACACAGTACCCCCGCTCAAAGTTCTTCTTCACCTGGGCATCTGCCAGTCTGATTGCTGGCATGAGGCGGGTTGCGTTTCTCCAAAAGTTGATTCTGTTTTAACTTTTCGCCACAGGTCGCTGCAGCCTGTGTGTCTCCACCAACTGTATCACGTGACTCGCGCTTTATTCTAAAAGACGCTATATTCAACATTTTTCAATATTAAATCCCTGTCAAATAAGTGAGTAGCCTTGGAGAAATTACCATAAACAAATAATGGTATGGACAAGACTAGTCTCTGTCTAGTCTTCTTCCATGTGTGTCTGTTCTATTACCTCTGTGGCTTCATCTTCGGCCTGAGGGCCATTTGTGCTGAAAGTGGAGCTCCCTCTTCCTGTTTTGTGCCATAAAACAAACTGCCTTGGTGCCGTAAAGCAATCTGGCAGAACTCCTGCCACATCTGATTTGGTTTCCATTGCCTTGTTTCTGTGTGGTTTTAAAAAAAACTACATATAGTGTATATTATACAGTATGTGGAAATGACTTGTAGATGATAACTTGCTACAAGTAGCACATTTAACAGTGTTTGACATTCAGAGGCAGTGTAGAGAGAAAGTATAGGCTATAAAGATGGCAACTAAAATGAATCAAACTGAGAGAAAGAAGACCTGAACCCACTCAATGATCTCTTTTGTCTAATCTACTTGCTGTGTTACAAAAGAAATGTGTCTCTTCTCAGCTCTTCTTTGTTTCTTAGTCGGCTTATTTTCCTAGTATTCACCTTGAATAATTGTTCAGTGGTTACAGGAATACTGTCACGGCACAAAGATCCTGACATTTGCATTTTGGTTGCTTGTAAATATTTGATCATTCAGGAATTAAAGCTTGTATGTCGCGCCGGGTACGGCTGGCACTATGCTCCAAACAAAATCAAATTTGGCATGTTCTCAAAGACTTGTGAATACAGAACCGCAAACAAATGCCAGTATACTCACTGTGTCTGGTGATCTGTTTGCTTAATGGTGTGCATGCCAGATGGAGGAGCTTACGAGTCGCGGTGGGAGGAGATGCACTGGGAAAACTAGAAACACAAAGTTCAAAGAACACTCACCCACAAACCAATCGCATGATAGTATTGATAATTTTCAGACAGTAGTATTTTGAGGCTGTGTGAGAAGTTTAGCATGCTTTGGCAATCAAAGCCAAATGTGGCACTGTGTGTAGGCAAAAGGGCAAGTTTGCATCAAAACAAACACACCAGATTTGCTTTCGTTTGGAGTACCCTCCCAGCGAAAAGCCTTGTGTGTCAACAAAACTAAAGGAGAAGAAGAGAGAGAACGAGACATGAAGGGTGGATAGAGAGAAGAGTAAGAAGGCAGGTGAAGGGAGTCAAAGAAGGAGAGGTGCAGGAGGATGAAGGAAGGGAAAAACAGTGTCAACGTTAAAGCACCCAGAGAGACCTGGAAAGAAAGGAAAAGGCCATGGAGAGACAAACGCAGAGGGAGACGCAGCCAATGAGTGTGGGTGGCTGATAGATCTGGGGAAGGGGGCTGTGTGTGTGTGTGGCAGGGGGGTGGATGGTTTTTGGTGCGTCATTAATCAGCAACACCTCCCCTGACACTGTCTAGACAGCCGTCTGAGAGCTGCCCTGCTCTGCTGCGCTCTGCTCCCTCTATCAGCTATACACCTTTCTCTCCCCCTCCCTCCCTCTGTCTGTCTATCTGTCTGTCTGGCTCTGTACTTTTTCTTTTTTCTCTGTTCTTTTTCTTTCCGTCTTTATCTTTCCAGCTCTCCTTCCCTCTCCTTCCTCTCTTTATCTCCGTGGCTCTTTCTTCTTCTCTCCATTCTGTGCTCTCTCTTTCTCCCTCCTTATCTCAGTAGCCTTTCTTTTTAATCCTATCTTTCTCTCTATGTCTCTCCATTTCAATTGCCCTGATCCTCTATCCCCCCAGGTTTTTTTTCCAGTCTGTTGTTCTCTCTCCATCCAGACTGCCTTGTCAGTGGGGGTTGACTATTAGAGCCACAGTCACTAATTGAAATGGGTTCCCTCTGATAACGATTCGCCACAGTAGAAATGTGTTGAATTGGACTGAAATGTGAGAAATGAAGAAATGGATCACGCAGTCACAGTCTGAAGAGCTAATTGAGGTGAAGATCTCTGACAAAAGCTGGAGGATGAACCAATGTGTTGACAGCTGTCTTGTTGTAGAATGCACTTTGGATCTTTTCTCCCCTTTACTGTAATTACACTGTTGTGTCTTTAATAACTAATTGGTGATACATTGGTGGGTGCTGTTGCTGCAACGGGATCATCAGTCATTGGAATCTAGTGTCTACATTGAATTCTGGTATACTTGCAGAGAAATGTATTTTCTGAGCAGTTAACTTAGATATTTAGTATGCTCAGCATACTCCACTGTAATAAATGCCATGATGGCTGCTGATTTTGAGATACAGTTTAGTTAGTTCCCAACCTGGGAGTCAGGACTTTGGATGTATTGAGAAACTGAGAGATACTGTGTTCCAAGATGGTGCCCCATTCACCCTAGTAACAGTTGCTTACTGGGTACATATGCTGAAAAAGATTTTTCAGGCTCCAACATTTTTGAGCCCATAGAGAATGCCCATAAGAGTCCTTCTCTAGCTGATCCAACTGACTCTGCACACACAAATAGCGTGAAAGTGATTTACTCGTACAGCTCTTTCAGAATTTTTCATTTTTATTGGACGTACTGGCTCAAGTTAGGATAATACAAAGAGTCCTTTTTGTTGGGACACCCTAGGGAGTCAAGTTAATTTGAAGGGGTCATGATTAATAACATAAGAAAGAAGAAAAAAACACAATATTATGAGTTTTTTTCTGATGTAATACACAACAGTGGAACACACAGTTCACTGCATTGAACGTTTGTTTTATATGCATACATTTGCCATATAGTGGGATATATCTGAAAAATATTAATGTTGTGATTGATTTTAACCATGCTGCCTGTTTTAACCATGTAGCTATCTGTCATACCTTGTAACTGCAGCTAGCTGTCATAACTGTACTGACTGTATTCTTCTGTCTGTTCTTCTTTCCCTACTTCCTCCCTTGTGTTGCCTCCTTCCCTCCCTCCTCCTTCATACTCTTCCCTCCCTCACTGTCCTTTTCCCCCTCCTCCTCCTTTCCTCCCTCCCTCCCTCTCTGTCTTTCTCTCAGGTATTATATGCTCCCCAGGCCAGGGATCGCTTCACAGCTCCCTCCTTCATGCAGCGCGACCGCTTCAGCCGCTTCCAGCCCACCTACCCCTACCTGCAGCACCAGATTGACCTGCCGCCCACCATCTCGCTGTCGGACGGCGAGGAGCCCCCGCCGTACCAGGGGCCCTGCACCCTGCAGCTCCGCGACCCCGAGCAGCAGATGGAGCTCAACCGCGAGTCGGTGAGGGCACCGCCCAACCGAACCGCGAGTCGGTGAGGGCACCGCCCAACCGGACCATCTACGACAGTGACTTGATCGACATGTGAGGAGGCGGGAGCCTGGGAGGGGTGGGGGGAGGAGGAGGGGGAGGAATGGGAGGAGGCGGTCCAAGACCGCCCAGCAGTAACTCGGGCATCAGTGCGGCCAACTCCAGCAGCCACGGGCGCATGGAGGGCCCCCCGCCAGCGTACAGCGAGGTGATGGGCCACTACCCCGGCTCAGCGTTCTTTCTACACCAGCACAGCAATAACCAGAGGGTGGGGGGGCCGGGGAGCAGGACGATCCAGCAGCAGAGCCAATCAGAAAGCACAATAGTACCTGCCAAGGCCAAGGACGGCCAACCGGAGGACCTGGTGTGAAGAATTGGGTGGGGGGGCAGGTGGGGCCACCCACCCCAGACTGAAAGCTGTCCCTCCTCTTCACCCCTGATCACCTGTAAGCAGTGGTCTCTCTATCGCTCTCTCTCTCTGTCTCTCATGTCCTCTCTCCACACTCCCATGCACAAATAAATATCAACTTTAGCTACAACAAAACAAGGAAAGAGAGGAACCAATGACTGAATGATTTCATTTCAATTTCTTTCCAACGTTAGTAATTCAAACAGCTAGCACTGCTGGGGCAGGATGTATGCACTGCGCGGAGAGTTTTTTTCCCTCTACATGAGAAAGAAACATACTGCTAGCACAGATTGAAACGATTTGCTTTTTTGTCCCCTCGGGTGGCGGCTCTGTCCCCGGGAACTGAGGATGTTTTTCTTTTTTGTTTCTTTTTCGGACCGGGATCTGTGCACAAAGTGAGAACTGAGAATCAAGGACTTGCAGAGAACACAACAAAACCGACTCACAAACCCAAATCTTAGTGCCAAGGTTCAAGAGGAAGCAAAGCAAAGGGGGAAAATGACTCGTTCTAACATTCAAAACACAAAAAAGAAAAGTTATCTAAAAGTTGCACTATCTTTTTGTTGTAAAAGAGAAGAGGGAAATTATGCTATGTGATGATAATGATGTGTTTGTTTTTCTCTTTTTTTTTTTGCTCGTCCTTTTCATGAATGGACTGACTGACTGAACTTTGGCTCCAAAGTTGTTTAAACAGTTGGGAGCAAAAAAAAAAAAACAAGTATTATAAGCTTATGTCCTTCCTTTTATGAAAACCGCAAGAAATACTCGTACCCAGCCTAAAACATCTGTCTGCTTACACCACAGGCACAGTGAGACTTAGTAAGAGAATAACCTTGTACTGCTCACGTCTGTGTACACTTCAGCCGCGTGGGAAAGAAATCTGCCTTGTGACCAGCCGCTGGGTGTACCAAACATTTCTTACTTCCTCTGGTAGTTTGTTACAAGATTTGGAAATGGATTTCCCAAACCAGAGTAGTTCCTAAACTCTCAAAAAGATGAGAGCTGCTTGGAAAGATCCAACATGCTCCATACTAACATTTCTGGGAAATCTGGCCAGCTGCTTGGATATCAAGTTAACAAAGAATAACACATAACTCCATAACAAAAAAAACATATCTAACTGTCCATCCAGCAGCCTGGTCACAGCAGATTCTTCACTTTTCAACTCTGACCCGACCTCTGAGCACCTGACACTTCCTCTTTCCTGTTTCCTGCGTCCATATCCCCCCCACCCCCACCGCTCATCTCGACATGCACAGTGCATTCTGCCAACAGCCACACTGAACACGAACCCCGCCGCCATGACAACGAAAACACAAAACAAAAACAAACAAAAAAAGAAGGCTCGGCTCTCCGTCTTCACGTCTCTAAAGCCACAAAAAAAACCCAAGACGACACAAGGTGAAGATTCCTGTCTGCATCCGCCAGCACAGCGATCAGGTTTTAAACGAAAACTGTCTGTGGTCGAAGTCAAAGGGCTATGGGAGGGTCCTTTTTGTAAAAGAAAACCTTTTTGAAAATCGAGCCTTTTTCTCTGCTCATTGTTGCCTTCTCCTCTGCTCTTGCGCTTTCTCTGTCTCTCTATTTTGTTTGCGTTCAACGCCAGTGCCCCCTCTAACCCCCCCCCCCATCCCAGCTTTTTAACAGTGTCTCTGGTAAACACTGTTCATCCCTCCTTCCATCCGTGTGCAGAAAAAGTGCGTTCAAATGATGCAGAGTCCACCAAGCCCTTTAAAGTGGAGACTGGAGTGGAGCCCTTGTTTGGCAGTGTGCTAGTGCAGTCCTCTCCTCCGTGTGTGTGTGTGTGTGTGTGTGTGTGTGTGTTGGTTAGACCTTTTAAAAACACAGAAAAGCACTTAATGCTCCTGCAGGACCATTGTGTGTGTGCGCGTGCGTGTCTGTGTTTATCTGAGTGATTTATTAGCTGACTGCTTTGTCTGAGTTTAGAGATGCAAAGACACATTACTTATTTGGCACTCTCTATATTAACACATCATTAATTAAGCTTTCATTAAAGCCAGAGATGCATGGTAGTTATTATCATGGTGCAGAATGGCGACCTCACTGTAAAAGCTCCAAGAAAGTGCTTGCCGCAGTCCACCCCACAGGTTTCATTATAGCTGCACAAGTAAACTCCACCTCTCTTGATAATGGTGATACAGTAGATTCACACACCGTGTCCCAGTTTCATACTACATACTTATCCTCAGCAGGTTTTGAATATGTAGTGTGTTCAAACTAAAACAAAGTCTAAAAATTGAGTATTCTCCAGTACACTAAAAACACTTGTGAGTGTAGATGGACACCATGTCCCTCAATGCAATGCACAAAAGAAATAGAGGAACTGCTGACTGCTGCAAAATATTAACACAAATAGTGGAAGATCTGAGAAAATATAAAGTACTAAATCTTTGGAAAATAATTTAGCTTTCTCTTTGAGGAAATTAGGAGGATAAGGCTGGTGTTCTTCCATATTTTTCTTATTGTCAACAAATCACGTGACAAGACCAAAACCTACAGTGTGTTCCTTTGTCTGTCAGTACTTTCAGACTTCCCTACCCTGTATTTGGCTCTCAGCCCCTAACCCACTTGGAACTAGTGAAGACGTAAATCTTTAAAAAATTATTATATGGTTTGACAAAAAAATGTTTAACTCATCATCCACTCACTTGTTTTCCCAAAGCTGGTCTTTGGCATTGCATGTGAATCTGCTAAGCCCAACACCAAAGACTATTTTTAAAAGAGGAAGGGATCTGCCTCAATCTCAGCCCCATGTATACTACCACCTGTTATCACGTCACCAAAGTTCCATACTTGGGTCATAACAACTGAGCTAAATTGCTGCCGGACAACTGAGAAAACCGTCTGCTGAGGAAGACGTGATAGGTGGTGGAAAGCTCTGGGAAAAGGTAGTAATTGGACCTTGAGTTACATTTTTTTTGTCAAACTACTGTTTCTAATGTCAAGAATGAACTTTCAGGCTCACAAAAAAGTGGGTATCATTTTTAAAAAAGTAATTTCCAGCTGGTCACTGTAGTTTTTAGCAAACAAACAGGAGTAAATGGTGCATTTGGGGACTATTTTTAGGGGCGGATTAATCCACATTTGGCGGTCTAGTAAATATTTGGGGTATGTGGGTTTGAGTCCACATATATAAAGTATATTAGGCTTTGATACATACATAATACTTGTTAGGATCAACACATTGTTGGTTTTGGTCTTTTTGTAGGATTTGCTGACAATGAGAAAAACATAGAATATGACCAAACTTATCTTTTACTTCCTGTTAGGACAGCACAGAAAAAAGTAAGAAAAATACATTGATTACTTGTATACTAATTGCAAAAAGAGTATACTATGACAATAAGTATGTAGTACATACTGTATACTATTGGTATATATTATGGAATTGGGACACAGGTACCTTTTATGCTCTAACTAAATAATTTGATTCATGATTTCTAAGGACTCAAGTCCTTCACACTTTCAGACATTCAGTTATCCTTTGCTGGCGCTAGTTACAGCCAGAGTGTGAAGTTGCCTAATGCAGCATTAATGAGTATTTGAAAGTATCACGTAATGCTAGTGCAGCAGAGAGGCCTTATGCGTCAGACAGGGATCCAGGTAATGTTCCTGTAGATGAGCAAGTGAACAGTCCCCTCCTTGTGCACTTAGAGCGCACATCTGACTTTACACCATTCAGATGTCATGATGGTGGAGAAAAAGTGTCGGTTCAGTTTGAACGAAAGCCTTCTGATTCCGTTAGCGTCAGTGTGTTTAAATGTATGCATGTGTCCCAGTTGTGTGTTTCTGGTCAGTGTGTCCACCTGGCTCTACAGTCGTGTGTGTGTGTGTGTGTGTGTGTGTGTGTGTGTTAGTTACTACATCGCTGCTGCTATTGCTGTTGCTGCTACTGCTACTATTGTTGCTACTGCTGCTTCTCGTGCCCCCCCCCCCCCGGTTCTCTGTCCTTCTGTCCATCCTGCCCCTTCAACTCATCCAAAACTAGAAGGAGAGAAATCTGATCCTCTGCAGTCAAAAGTACAAGTATTGAGACAAAGCGTGGTCTTGTGTCCTTTAAGACCATATTGACACATTTTCATTTTGTTACACAGAAATCGGGGTGAGTCAGTTGTGAAAAGATTGTCCTAACACTTTTGCCTTTGACTGTACGGACCTGCGTCAAACCTGCGTTTCTTTCCTCTTTTTCTTCCTTCTTTCTGTTGTTTTCTCGCCTTGTTCTGTCCGCGCAGTCATAGCTTGTAAATTGAGGATATAAAGATGAATTTTATGTTTTCTACAAGGAGGTTTGCATGTTACTATTATGTGAGTAAATAAGGTGCCTAATGTTCATGTTTGAGCAGACCACACCTCAGTCAAACTGCTGCTTGGAATCCTTACAGGTGCTTCATCTCAGGCTTGACCGCCTGTCTGGCAGAATGGAACAGAAATATATGAGAAAAGGTTAGCTAGCCAAAAATGATCTTTTCTGTCTTTTTTTAAAGTCTTGGACAGATGTTACCGTGGTGACTTCGTTTCAGGAGTCTGGACTGGGTTTCTCATTCAGCTCTTAAGCTCCTGTTTGATTACAGATTGAATCTGATCCTGCAGTGAAGTGGACAAAAACCACACAGGACCAGCAGTGTGTCAGCAAAACACCGGCTGCCTCTCCAAACTGCAGCTCAACCTTGACCATTTTTAGCTCTGAGTTCCGGTTACGATCCGTGCACCAACGGTGTTTGCGAGCGTGCTCACCAGCCTGCTCGCCTCCATTATGCCAGACAGGAGCGGTCACTCCGGGCGAAGCAACTGAAGCCATTTCAACCAGTAATTTGACCAGCGTGTGGAGCAGACATAGGAACCCACTTGCACTCAAAAAGCTCCCACCTTCGTTGTGCCTCACTTCCAACGGTGCTTTTTTCAGTAGTCTGTCTTTCTTTATGTTTGTTTGTAAGGTGCTGTATATAACTTGAATATATTATGCACATATCCTACCCAATGGGTAGAAACCACAAAAAATGTTGTGAATAATGTAATATAATGTATAGACAATATAAGAATTTTAAGAAGGCAGCATCAAATTTGTAAATGCCTACAGTTAAAAACATGCTTTGTCTTTTTTTTATGAGAAAACATGGTTTGCAAAGTATGCTTAGAATATGGTTGCAACTCAAATACAAATTACTACTTATAATATTTTGCTATAAATAATAGTCTGTTATGATAAGGATGAGATAACCTCTGGATTAAGGAAGTTGTTGAGAAAGGATATTATTCACTTGTTTATTGGATCATCTAAAAACAAGCTTTCACAGTGCTTGCCATCATTTGGGTACTGGCTGGTGGTTTTATTTTCACCACAATCGTCTAACAAATGTATAGTTCTATTACACAGATCTTTTAAGAAAACGTACATCACACACACATCAGTTGGTGTTTATGCCACGACTTCAGCCGGGCCCCGGTTGAATTTCAACTCGCTTTGTAAATTGTTAAACAAAAAGCAGAAGCTGTCTAGTTTTGGAGACGCGTCACATGACCACTGCACACGAGAGCCGTCAGCACTTCCAAATATGGAAGAATATGTGTCTGTACTCATAGATCTTAACAATATTTTTGTTCATTTCAGCTGTAATTTTGTATATCTGCCAAAGTATAAATCTGTGGAGCACACTCGGCACTGCTGTAGATCTGGCTGGATGTTAGGCTCTGGTTAAAGCATTTCAGCTCCGTTACAGGAGGATCACTGGCATTCGATCGCATTAATGTTGAACAGAAAAGGCGTAAAACATTAAAGGAAAAATGGTCATTCCCTTTTTGGTCAAGATTGGAAAGTTGCACCAGCGTGAAATGAGTGGGGAAAAAATGCCGTTAAAACTGTCATTTAACTTTTCTCTCTTTTATTATTGTCATTTTTTTTATTTTATTTTCTACATTACGATGTTATATGTGGCACAGTATATTGAAACAAAAGTCATGTTTAATCTGCAGTCATTTATTTACAGTATGTACTGAAAATAACTCCACTGTACAATAACCGCAGAGCATGTTCATTCTTATCTATAGACGATGTACATAGCAACGCGCCATTTTCTCTTCAAAGCACCAAATAAGTGGCAGTTGTGTAGTTTTAATTTGGAAAAGTCTCTATTGTAACTTCTTAATAGACCTTTTGTTCGTTTCCTGCACTAGCTTGAAGAACTAACTTGGGCTCAGACTGATTTCTATTTGATTTCTCCCCCTGCAGCGCGCTCCCTCTTTCCACTTATCAGAAGTCTGTACTCAACTGCTGACAACAAGTAGCTGTTTTTATCGTTCCAGATTTTAATAATGATGATAATAACAATGATAACGTCTCAACAGTTTGGTATTCTCTCTGTCTTGACAGTTACCATAGGACTGCTTCCATCATGGGTTTTGTAACATCGGTTTGCTTTATTTACAAAATGAATCCTTCTCGTTCCCTCCTCCCCCCTCTGTGCAGAAATCTAGATATATATATGACTGTATTCAGTAACCATACAGTATATATATATCCAAACACAGAGGTAAAATTGTTGTGTATTTTTGCCTCTTTTTATTTAAGCAATTGTGATGTAATAGGTTTTAGGCCTAAGGTCTGTTATTGCAATACTTTTACAGAAAAGAAGAAAAAAATCAAAAAATGTTGCTCTAAGTGCTGTTGTAGTCAAAGATTTTATGCTTGTACTTATGCTGTAGTCAAACTGCAGCGTAATGAATAAAACTTTAAAAGTGATTACTCTGGTGTTCTCCCTGTATTTTTTTCCCTTAGTGTTCTATAGATAATGAGGTTTTGTAATGTCGCTGTAGTCGATGCGAGCAGCGGTGCCACTCAGCTCTTTATCTGCCCTCACTGATGGAGCCAAATAACATGTGAGCGGGATTTAAGGCCGATCAGCAACTTCTTGGACGTGTTAGCCTGGTTTCTGCATTGCTAGGTGATGCAGGTTGAGGCTGACATGCAAACCACAATCTGAATGGTTTTATTGGTTGCTATGAATCCATGTAGGCAAGGCAAGGTCATTTTTTAATAGCAGATTTCAGAACAGGTAAAGTCAATGTGCTTTATATTAAAATGGATACAGCGACAAATAACGTACAGAAGAATGTAATCAGTCAAATACAAGAAACTGCATTAAGTCAGATATATCAGAGCTTCTGGAAAAATCAGTTTCCCGTCATAATTCCAACCTGTTGACGTAAATGCTAAACTAGTAATTACGGTGATATGACATGAGCACAGCATTAGTCCACAGTATTCAATTCAGTTTTATTTATATAGCGCCAAATCATAACAGAAGATATCTCAGGGCACTTTTCATATAGAGCAGATCTAGACTGTACTCTTTATAATATTATTTACTGAGACCCAACAATTCCCACCACGAGCAAAGCTCCTAAAACATTGGATCATACATTTCCTATAATGCAAGCAGATCACACTATAGCCTCCCTGCCTGGTAAATGCCAATGACTGCAAAAGAGATGAGATGTGGATGGCAGTAAAGTCAGTGGTGTAGGTTAGTGGATGTGTGAAAAGTATGGTGTGCAGGTGTTGATGGGAGAAATGATGAAGGAACCAAACAAAGTGCATGGAGAGAGTCTGTCTGAGAGGACTAAGATGGCAGCAGTTTTTATAGTGACTGGGACTATTGGGCCGAGGTGCTCCCAGTCAGCCCAAGTGGACAGCCCCGTCTATCAGCTACACAAACCTGCCAGAGAGGAGCAAACAAGGCTCACCCTGCTGTTCAGCTACCAACTCTGCATTGGAGACAGAAAGTGGACAGTCAAGTGAGGGGCAAAAACGGTTCTGCCTTATCATTCACTTTGTCAGACTCGCCATTACCAGCACTAGCTGTGGCACACGTCACACTGCAAACACCTCAGGGCAGTCGTGTGCAGTTTCACCATGAACAGCATGAACCTGGTGGAGGAGGTACATCCGGCAACACGCGACCACCAGCCAAGCCATTTCTCAGGATGACCTCAACTCCCTTCACTGGCAACGCTTCGCCCTGGACCAAGTCAAAACTAAGACAAAGTTTACGCAGTGGAGCAGATAGAACAGACAAACCCATACCAAGACTTAAACATAGTCACCTTTGTCCGTCTCTTCCGAAAAAAGGAAAGACTGAAGTCAGGATGAAAGAATCCAGAGACCCAGTGTCCTGCAGGATTCTCATAGGCACTCGTTTGCCACGTCCTGGAAGAGAAACATACCCATTTCTTACAAAAGGTGCATAGGCCTCCTCAACACTACTGGGCCCCTTCTGACACTTCGTACAAGGAAACTCACAAGCCACACTTGTCAATGGAGCGACTGCAGAGCATGACAATAGTTACATATTTTCTCACTGTTCTGCAGCTCTTTACTGTCTCTGGATTCTACATGAGGAGACTTGAACACACCACCAGATAACATGCTGACATTCGTCACGTCTTCTCTCTGACCACAAACATTGTGAACATCTACCCGCTCAGTTTGAGGTGTGAGGACATACTCATCATCAGCTAATGTGGCTGCTTCAGAAACAGTGTTTACCTGTTGCGCATTTATGTATGTAGCAATGTGCACAGAGTTCTTAAACTGTTCAAGTATAATTAAAGCACATAGCTGATCCAGATTTTCCACACTAGATGCTGTTGACCAATGATTGAAGTTATTCACAAGGTCAGGTGCAAACTCTAGATACAACGGCTCATCATCTTTTGCCATTTCTAGAGCGTTGCCGATGCTTCTGGAACTATTTCGTATGCTTTAAGGATGGCAGCTTTGACTTTTGAATACTTCAAACTGGCTATAACGGACAGAGCGGAGTAGGATTAAATCAAAAGAGTATGAAGAGGAGTGATTAGACACTGGACTGCCACTATCCAACACCTGCCCAGCCCCTAGGCTTAGTTTACCCTCTTTGATTAGATTTAGTTTCTGTCGTTCCAAGCTTATTTTTGCCTGTTCAGTTTCATATTTCATTTTTTCCAAAGCCAACTTCAGCTCTGCGCTTGAGTTTTTCCTGGTCTATTTAAAGCAACAATAAATCTTTTTGCTGTTCAAAAGAAAAAACTGGAAGCTGGAGACGACGTGGCCACGGCCAACAGTGCTGGAGTACTTGACCACATATAAAAAGATGGCTCTGCAAAAATACTTAGACTTACAGTACTTCCCTTCTTTCATGTGCTGGAGTAAGTAGGCTACAGTCTGCTGAATCTTTCCCATTCTTAAAGCGGCACAGTAAAGGTCAGATCAGGTCACATTAAAAGTCTCCCTCTTCCTTCGCCAATATTTTTTGTTAAGAGTCGTTGGCAAAGATCCTCTTGAGCCAGGAGCAAATGACTCACTCAGCCCCGTAAAGTAATGAAATGCATAAAACATAAGTTTCTGTATATTTCAGCAGCAAGACCGGTGTATTTATAGACAGACCCCATCTGGCAACTTGTCATAATATTCACAGTGAGTGAAAACCAAGCTAATGTTCAAAGCACTTAGCCTCACTTACAAGTGCAGAGGGAGAGGGTGGGCCCCGGGGCCCCGCCTCCCGTCCTTTCCGTGAACCTCCTGCTGCAAAATGCTGCAAGGAGCACAGCCTCCCAATAGTGTTCACAGTCCCTCCTGACTCACTTTCATCAGACTACACACACACATCTTGAGAGCTGGCAGACTGGTGAAGGCCATGCAGAGGAAATCATACAAGGGCCTACATCAGCTGCAGTTTGTTCAGAGATGACACGTGATGAACTTCAGAGTCTGAACCTCTCCCAGGCTTTTAGCATCAGACAGGAAACAGAAGAGGAGGAGGAGGAAACTGCTTTCTAGTGCTAACTATTTCCCTTTCATATTTTATCAGGAAGCAGTGCCCAAATGTTCACTCTTGTTTGGAAACTGGTTTGAAGGAAATACTAACATAGTCAGCTTTAACTAAGGCAATACTGCTTAATTTGAAATCAGACCTAACAGTTCACTGTCTCCTGAAAGCCATAGCAATTTAAATCTAAGTCACTGAGTTAGTGAGCTACTGCACAGCCCCTGAGATATAGTGCTTTATATATAGTCCCTGCTTTACTAGGTGTAAAAACTCAAGTCTGCTAAGGGCAAGATATTTTAATCATAACATACCTACTGTCAACATTAAGATTAGTTTACTTCTCATAAATAGTTCTACTCAGCCTGTAAAACAGGTGTCTAATGCCCTTTGTGGCTGTGGAGGAGCTTTGTAACCCTGATGATGTCATCAGGGTTATTTCTCAATTTGGGCTTGGATTAACACAATTGTAACAGAAAGCCTGTGGTCATCATAAATACTACAGACCAATGAACACATATTTCTTATCCAAATGTAAAAAGTTCTGTACTCTGTCTAGACTTAAAAGCAGTGTAAAGATGAAATGAATGTTTACCTGCAAGTCATTTCAGTGGGTTTACCTGCCCTTGAAGCTACGTAGCAAGCGGCACGCAGGCATTGCCAAATGGACCACAGCCTATGAAGGCTGCTATTGAGTTGCATCATGGGAAGTGTAGGATTCAGTCTTTTGGGACTAAAAGTCACGATACCTCAGCCGCTGCTACACTGATTTTGATCCCTTAATTTTTAAATCTGTCTCTTGTGAGTCCCCCGACTTTTTGGAAGTGCATTACTGCTTATTGCTATTATTACTATTATTTCTAGAGTAACTCTTTAAACTTTACGGGTCAGTTCACCCAAATTGCAAACAAGCACATTTTCTCACTTACCTCTTTATAGCAGTGCAGATCAAGGAGTCACAACTCACCACACACCATCTCTCCCCATATACAACCACCTGTTATTGACCAGTACTATACTGAGGTGACAACTGAGCCATCTCCATGACAACTTGGCAAACTCAGTCCGTTGAGTAAGTGATTTCAAACATTTCAAACGAAACAAACATTTGTTTTTAAAAAGCGTCTGTAAAGTGACCGTTTACCATTTAGATGTAGATTCCCTTTGGATTTTTGGTCACTTCTGTTTGATGTTGTCACTTAAATATTACAGGATCTAAAATTAAACTTGAGATCTGTAACACTGAACTTATCCCACTCAAAGATTATACACAAAGCTTTATGGCCAAACTATTTCAACAAATGTGACCTCGACTGCAACTTTCTAATGTACACACCGTCTGTCTGCCATATCAAAGATGAGTCCACTGACCTTTTGTAAGAAAACATGTAAAGTAGAGAAAATCACAGACTTCAGACAGTTTGGACAGTTTTTTCCTCCTCACCTGTGCTTCACCTCAGGCTTTCCAGAGGCATCTTGACACTTGAGGCATGTTTAGCCACTGACTCACACCTGAGGAGCACAGATTGCCTTTACACTAAAATGATTTCAGCAATCGCAGCGCCGCTCCGTCCTCTGTGTCATACTCCCTGTGGGAGAACAGACAGGTGTTTGTGTGAGGGGCCGTGGACTGCATAAACAGTTGTTCATTAGGCTGGACAGCAGAGGTCATTGTAACTCACACACACTTCCCATCAGCACCGAGCAATACTATCATATTTACATATAGATAAGATTCATAATGAAGGAGGCAGGCTGGAGCGCATCCAGGGGCTGACAGCATGATGTTTAGATCTGTTTAGCGCTTCTGGACACTGTCAGACCACCTTGACGCTTCAGTAAGTGGGATGTATCTTGACCTTAACCCACTGAGTCAGTAGAGCACTTTCCCGCCTGTTGTGCTACCCAGTGCATACCTGTGCTTTTAGCTCTGGGGAACAAATATCCAGCAGTGACTGAAAATCTATTCTGAAATCCCTGAGAGCAAGTGCTTTTTTACTACATCTGAATGTAAAACACTTGATATGGATGATCTTTTAGTTGTACATTCAAACAGAAGCAGAGAGAAGTACAGCTGCATTTATTATAGTTTTTATATTAACAATGGATCAAACACTGTGTACTGTAAAAGCTGTCACTCGTGGTGATGAACTCGCAGAAAATGAACACCCATCTCTGCAGTTCCCCTCAGCTCCGTAGCGTCTTTCAGCTCAGTGTTTTGGTTTTACGTCCCACAGATTTACTGTTTTGGTTCACTCTCACTGCTCTCGGCAAACTGGTTTTCAGCAGCAAGCAGCTGGTTTTCATCAAAAATGCTCTAATAAAACCTCTGTAATAAACTGCACACAGACAAGTTAGTGACTAGCCGAGCTGGTGAACATGACGGAGCATTTAGCAGCTAAAGAGTCAGATATTTGTTAAAACGTAGATAAAAAGGGAGTGAATATTGAACTTACATTCGACAGGTGGCCAGAAGCACGACTCCAAATGAATGTTGCTCTGTGTCTGCTGAACGTGTAAAAACAAACACATTTATATACTGCCATATTAACTTTATAAGGTCAAGAATACAATTTCAGGTACTTGTAGTGTAATTGTGTTTCTATCTCATGCTGCTTTAAACTTCTACTCCACTACATTTAAGGGACAAATATTTTACTCTTTACTTCACTACTTTCGTGGATGGATTACAGACGTAGTGAAGTAAAGAGTTGAATATTTGAGAAAGAGAAAAAGGTCCCTGTGGGAAACTAAAGGCATAGCATTAACATTTACATTCACGAGGCTGTCACAAGAAACAAAGCCATCAAAGGGAATCCCTCCAGATTTTATGTAGGATGTTTAGGTCTAGTTCAGTTTGGGGTATTGACAACATGCAAATTGGATCTCTGAATCTGATGCGATACATCACTAAACTCCAGAAATGTGAGGTCACCTGACTTGGTCAGTTGGTAGTATAATCAGCTTATAAAGTATAATGCATTGTTAGAACTTTAACTACCCAGCAATACATAAAATAGTTACAATTAGCCCCACCTTGACAAGTTGCAGCACTTAAGTGCTACTCATACATTCATGCATCAGAAATAATAATCCAATTATTAAATAATGAACTATTTAATGAGAACCATCACCGGGAGTATTTTTTGTACTGACACTTTTAAACTGCAGTGAGGTTGTTTGGCCACTTGGGGGCAGAACTGCACAACACACTAAAAATCACACACATTTGACAAACTGTATAATGGCCTTGTAAAGTTGATATGGCAAACGTGTGAGGGAAAAAAATTGCCCATTTACACATCCAGCAGACACAAAGAAACATGTATTGAGTTGTGTTGGAGTCTGGCCACCTGATGAATGAAAGTCCAGTACCGACTCATTTTCTCCACCAACTCTTGAGAAAAATATCTGGCTCTTTAGCTGCTGAATGCTCCACTATGTTCAAATGTTTAAATACGCTGGGAGAGAGGGTTCTAGCTAGAATTTGAGGGTGTAGTTCGTCTTTGAGTTACACTTTAAAGTACAGCTATCTAACTTTCGCATATCAGCAGCCACTCTCCTCACAGATGACAATGGGGGCATAATTGTAGATGTTAAAACGTGGTGTAACAGTAGCACAAAAAGGTCAGTGAACTGAGTTGCTGTTGATGACACAATATTCTACCTTAAACTGACTAACATTCGCCTCTGGTCATATCAGACCAAGCCAGGCAGCAGCAGGAATACCTGAGTGTACATAAGATTGTGTTTTGGAACATTCTGTTACTTCCTCTTTCAAAAGTTACATTAGTCTCACTTTAAGTACAAATACAAAAAGTCTTCAATTTGCAAAGTCTCACAAAGACTATAAATGCAGCATACAAACCTTGATGATTAGTTTCACTTTATTCAATTGTGGTTTTAAGAACATTTATGCATTTACCAAAATACCAAAGACATTTCATCCGACACACTGTCAACACTTTATATATTAGTGTGCCTCCTGCTGCATGTTTACATGTATGACTGACAGCTCATCACATGTAAACTGACATGTACTGTGACTTTTCATGCTCCAAGTGCGGCTTTCAAACAATCACCTGACTTTGTCATTCCACACACAACTTTCAATACATTAAGTGGTACAGACACCAAAATAATGTAATATATTAGTTTGGGCTATTAGATAAAAATACATTAGAAAAACTTAATTTCTTTGGGAAAGACACAAGGTGATACCAAACCTTCAGAAAGGCATTGACGGACTAGTGCACACAGGCAAACTATGAGCTTCAAGTTCTATTTTCCTAACAACCAGAGGGTTAGCACTGCTCTCTCCCATAGTCTTTAACTGATACCGTTTTTCCACAGGCAGATTGATTTGAAGCTCAGACCTCTTTTTTGCCTCATTTGTATGTGAAGAGAAATTAGAACACAGCTTCTCTTTAAAACAGCCAACTTACAGCCAATCAAGAGTTAAAGTCCAGATCACTTGAGCCTGTGTAAATCCAGTCTGAGATGACGGAAACAGAGTGTAGCATTGCCAGGAGTGCTAATCTGCTGTCTAGTCTACACTTGCAGTGCATCGTGGCAGTTTGGACATTTAGGGACTGAATTTGACATTTAAACAAGTAACAGGTGATAACTAAAATGTGTGAGGTGGAAATTTAGGACAACGATAGAACAATGTTTCTCTCTTCTTTCCAAACAGTCCCAGAAGTGCCGTCTGTTACTTGCACCAAACTCACTGATTATTTATCGAGTTCAAAACAGGATCATTTATTCAGAAGCCACCTTTAAACATGATTTGCTAATCGTTTTTCTTTCTAAAAAACGACTTTCCCTCGGAGACTCTGTCTTTGGTTTCCTGCAGTTTCTCAGAAAGCTTGTCCTTAGTCTCTTCCATTTTCTCAGAGAAACGTTCTTTTGTTTCCTCCATTTTCTCTGAAAATCTCTCCTTTGTCTCCTCCATCTTTTCAGTCAGTTTCTCCTTTGTCTCCTCCATTTTGTCCTGAAAGTATTCTGTCACGGGTGGTGGTGTGGATAAGTAGCCGTGCTTGCGGAGATACTGAACAGATAGTGACGTGCCGCCCAGAGTCACTGTATATCTAGCAGGGGTTGCAATCTGTGGGGAAACAAAGAACAACACACTGGCTGGTCAGAATAGCAAAATGAATGCCTGAATCCATCACTTATAAATCACTTGTTAGATGGATTGTTAGACACTGACTGAGGAAATGAGACACATGCTAATCTAAGTTTGAATGTTCCATTAACAAAATGTTTTGATGCTGATCAATGAGCAAAAATGTTAAATGTTGACTTCCTGGATGAAATTACCTTGTACATGGCGTACGCAGTCAGAGCGTAGCCACTTGAAGAGTCTCTCAAAAGGCCAACTAGTGACTCTGGTAGACCAATCATCTCCAGGAATGGCACTACATTCACACCTCTGTGGGGAAGAAAAACGAAACGAGGGGAAAGATTTTAAATAGCTGTACAGCAGATGAAATACAGTTTGTCATTATTCAAAAAGACGTAAAATAAATTAATTTAGAAACAAATGTCAATCTGATCTATAATGAGAGGTCAAATGCAAAGCCATAAACTCACTTCATAGCAGCATAATAGAAGGTTCCAAACCAGACGGAGGACGTCAGGAGATGTACGGGGATCATCACCTTCCCATACTGTTTGAAGGTCTTCTTGAACCTCTGGACCAGACCGCTGGACTTGTCCTGCAGGGGGTCCACTTCTGCAGCATCAGGCACAGCGTCCCCTTTCTGGACCTCCTGTGTTTGAGGTGTGGTGCTGGACTGTGGCTCCTCCTGTGGTGGCTGATGTTTTGGCTGATGTGCTGCCTTGCTGGAGGCTGAGGTTGACAGCCAGAGCCGACCTGTGGATGGAGGCAGTGACAGGCGGAGGGCACAGCAACAAAATACTACTGGTGGTTCGGGGACGGTAACTCCCACCAGGAACGGGCGTGCTGCTGCCACCCGCCGCAGTGTCCCATAACTCAGGATGCGCTGCATGATCATCCTCCTCTTCTCCTCCCCCTCCTCCTCTCTGCTGCTGCTGTGATGTTTAACCACAGACTGTGGGATTTAAGACAAAAAAAGACACTTTGTATAAACTCCAAATATAGGCAGGCACATATTTTAATGATTATATCCATGTTTAGCGCAGCAACTAACAATTATTTTCATTATCAATTCATGTGCCCATTATTTGCTTGATTAACCAATTAATCATTTGGTCCGTAAAATGTCAGAAAATAATATGAAATGCTTCTATGAGTCCCAGCTAACGTCTTACTGCTAACTGCTTGCTTTGGCCCATTAAGCTCCCAAAACCCTAAAATATTTTGCTTACTAACACAGAAGACTAATAAAACCAACAAATATCAACATTTGAGAAGCTGGAACTCCTTGAATTATTGGCATTTTTGCCTAAAAGATGACTTAAATGATTAGTCAGTTATTTAAATTTGTTGCCAATCGATTTTCTGTCAATAGACTAATTGATGAATTGACTAATCGTTTCAGCTCTATTAGCATTCCTTAGTTCACTCTGACTGATTGAGGTGCAAGGAGCAAAACCAAATGGGCTTTTTTGGAGCTTAGGCCATGATAAGTATGCATCACAGACATGTCGCAGGAAAAACAAAGGCTACTGTATCCTTTACATGAGGAGCTTTTAAGTTTTCATGTCATGGACCCAGATCTGACATAAAATTCTATCCGAAGCACCCAAACATACTATTGAAATGTATAACTGTATAACCTCTGATTAACCGTGATCTTTCCTAACATAACTTGGATAACTGCAGTTGATCCATATCGCTTCTTACTAGAAAATGTATATCAAATACTCTACATCAGCCTTTATAATACATCTGAACTCCTGCAGTCTATTCTGTTTGTCGAAATCACAGTGAACTGGGTGACACACTGAACGTTGCATGGCCTCATTGCAAAATCTAGGGAGTGCCGACATGTAGTTCGAGTCACAATTCAGACTGTGACGACAAATATGGACTTAATGTGACCAGCGTTGATAAAAAGTGTTGTCTATTCCTGCTGTTCACATTATATTCACGTCGTGTTTACTGAAAAAATGCCAAAAGTTTCCCCCTTATTCCAATACTGACAGTACTTTGCTCATCATTTTAGAAGCCCGAGTGCAACCTTAGGTCTCTGGGTAGTTCCCTGGTCACTCCTAAATCTGCAGACTAAAGGAAACTGGATCTTCACCAACACCACACTAAATTGAATTAAATGAATTAAGAAGTTAAGAGAAATACTGTTGATCTTAATTAAGTCATTTCCCCACCACTGCCCTTTTTTCCTGATTAGCCTTATTCCTATGGCCTGGTTCTCTTAGTTAAAAAGCATATTGTACATTTTTAAGAAAAACACTAGCTATATACATGTGTTACTTTTATACTGTAAAGTTAGCTGCAACGTTATATACGATAAATAGTACTGAAACCACCAAGCCAACTCTAATCTTAAAACAGTTCACTGAGCAAACCGAGCATGACCTAAAGTACTTCCTGCATTCGCCATAACGTTATCTCTTTTGCATTCACGGACTACACAGGTTACGTGACAGATTAAAGGTCCCGAACATACCTTGTGTTATGACTGCACAAGCACAAATGCAGCACCTGAAGCAAAACAAACGAGTGGGTGAGTTTAATCCACAAAGTTCAAGAATGTGCATCTCAAAAAGTTAACACTAACTCAAATTAACGTTACGTTTTAATATAACAATATTATGTTACCAAACTTCTGGCAAAGCTAGCAAACTAGCAGCTAGCCAAACTACTGCAAGAGCTGTCTGAAATCACAATAAAACAGGAAGTAATTGCATTTATCTTCAAAATAAAAGTACTGAAATAGACTCCAGGAAAAACAGACCGTAGGGATGTGTCCTGGCTTATTTTAGAAGTTCCAACAGGAAGTCTAAAGCTAAATGCTAGCTTTACGCAGGCATGTATTTTAGGCTAGCTAGTTGACATTGCCCAGGTTTGTCTGGAGGACAAAGAGGAAGCAGCTTTTAGTTCACATGTTGCCAGGACTCTCTCCAGTGGGAGGCGAAGTAAAGAGGCCTTTATCTTATTAAAGCAGACAGTGTTTCTTCTTTAGACACTGACTGGCAGTCGCGCTTTAAGGCCAGGCTCTGAACTGCTGCCAACTCTGGCTTCCGACGCCTCACGTTAGCTAGTTAGCTGTTCGCTAGCTTTACAAACCCTTACAGGCAGTAAGTTGTCACTGTATAAGTGAAACAGCAGAGGACAGACAGCAGACTGCACTTACGTTGGAAGTTACGCGTTGAAGTCAAGACAAAACCGCACTCCTTAATCCTGAAGGCCATGCGAATTTGCCCCGGCTATGTGACGTTCAAGGACCACATTTATCGCTGCCGCAGCACTGACTGTGTGGAGAGCAGCATGTAACCCCAACTGCACAGAGAGACATGGGAAATGTAGTTCGCATTGGTCCGCGTGTTAAACGCTCCAAAAAGTGCAAGAAATTCATTTCCCAGCTTGCTTAGCGCAAAGTCAACTTCTTGGACAGAGATATGAAACTGTGGCTAACATCTGAGCACCTGTGCAGTGGAATTTGTAGTTGTACAAAACCTGCAGGTTTGTTTTCACTCTCAGTAATAGTGTGCCGCTGACGACCTTCAAACGTATCTCTACATGGGACACTGGACGATTTAAGTGTCTGTAGGCACACACTTTTTAATATGTTTGATTTTGCATGTTAAATTTAATTGTCAGTTTCACTCAACGAAACAAAAGAAGGCAGTCAATTATTACGTCCATAGCCGGGCTCCCATGTACAACAGACATTAATACAAACAGTGTTGTAAAATGTTCAAACAGAACATTTTCAAACAGAACATTTTACAAAAACTCAAACGTGACACTTGTGCAGTGCGTGAGTTCCATCAGCAGAGGGTGGTCTGTTCACATTTTTGGAGCGAGAATATTTTCTTTATCTGGCCATGCACAGTTTTCTTTTAAATTGCTAACTACAGAAGTATGTCTCGTCTCTATTTAAAAGATATATGGCTGGAATAGAATTTCCAAGTGAGGTCAATGTCATGGTTTAGTCTAAAACTCTTATCTTTATTAAAATTGTGATAAATTCTAGTTTTGTTGTAATTTACCACCTGAAATAAATGTGACCAGTTACACAGATCACCCCTGAAGCTGATTAGGATTCAGGATTATATTCATGGATACTCAGCACAGCAGATGCTTGTTGACAGAGGGGTTAAAACCAAGTCCTCCAGTTGAAGAAGAGTCTCTCACCACTACGCCTCCCTGACACTCTGTGAAGCCATTTTCTCTTTGTGTTTGTGAGTATGAATCTGTGATTGAGCTCCTAGCACACCTGGGACTCGACACACGTGATCCCTACTTCAAGATTACCAGCGCTGCTTACCGTTGATTTGTTGACAAGCTAATCCAACCTGAGGACAGATCAGATCAATCCTGTGTTACAGATGTCTGCTGAGTGGGGGGACAGTGCATTACACACTTTCAGATGTGTCCTGTGCTCACTGC
Source organism: Maccullochella peelii (assembly GCA_002120245.1). Lineage (NCBI taxonomy): Eukaryota > Metazoa > Chordata > Actinopteri > Centrarchiformes > Percichthyidae > Maccullochella > Maccullochella peelii. The sequence continues at coordinate 82,137 of LKNJ01002103.1, read as the reverse complement.
GCGTAGTTCCTATGTTGGATTTATTTTCTAGTGCTCCTGTGATTCCTCGTACCTGGACTTGCCTGTCTACCTGTGTTGCCAGTAAGAGCCTGAATAAATTATTGGAACTGCTTTGAGCCTCCTCTGCTGTCTGCATTTGGGTCCTTCTCCTGCTGTTCCTGGCTACACATGCCTTGTCAATAAACGTGCCGCAGCATTCTGGATCAACTGGAGAGTCTTAAGGGACTTATCGGGGCAGGCTGATAATAGGGAGTTGCAATAATCCAGTCTAGACGTAACAAATGCATAGACTAGTTTTTCTGAAACTTTTTGAGACAGGATGTGCCTGATTTTTGCAATGTTACGTAGGTGGAAAAAGGCAGTCCTTGAAGTTTGTTTTATGTGGGAGTTGAAGGACAAATCCTGATCAAAGATTACTCCGAGATTCCTTACAGTGGTGCTGGAGGTCAGGGCAATGCCATCTAGAGTAACTATGTCTTTAGATAATGTGTTTCGGAGCTGTTCGGGACCAAGTACAATAACTTCAGTTTTGTCTGAGTTTAACATCAGAAAGTTGCAGGTCATCAAGGTTTTTATGTCCTTGAGGCTTGAAGTTTAACTAATTTTTTGGTTTCATCTGGCTTGATCAATAAATATAATTGTGTATCATCTGCATATCAATGAGAATTTATGGAGTGCTTCCTAATAATATTGCCCAAAGGAAGCATATATATATAAGGTGTAATGTGAAAGGTGTTGTTCATTGTGATAACCCACAGAGAATTATCACTCGACTGCAATTCCCCGCAACATCTTTCAGCTCATTGTTTTGGTTTTACAGCCCACAACTTTTCTGTTTTGGTTCAGTCTCATTGCTCTCATCAGTGTCGTAGCAAGCAGTTATATTCAGTGAAAAAGCTCTAAAAACTCAGTGTAATCTACCTGCCCAGCATCAGCTTTATTTATATAGCACATTTCAAACACAGAGGCAATTCAAAGTGCTTTACATAGGCAAAGAAAAACATTAGGATGACATTCAAAACAATAAGAATAAAATTCTTGTCTAATGGGACACATGAAACAAGGGTTCTATATCACCAAAGTGTGTTCCTAATTCAGCTCCTAAAAATACCAGTGGACATTTGAGTCTTCTAGATGTTAAGGTGTGAGCTCACCCATGGCATTGGGAGGACAGCGTACTGCTGCTGTATCCCCAGCTGGAGTCATCTTCCATACAACGTTGGAGAAGTTGTCCTCGCCACATATTTCATGAGGTTCTATTCACAAAAGGAGAGTTACCCCTAACCCTAACTTTATCATGTAAACTTGGTCCACTGACCTGGGCATCTCTTTTCGTTACAGCGCCGGACGTCTTCTCCTTCTCCAGGACAAGGCTGCCCTCCAAAAAAGGGCCCTTAGCAAATCCTGTTCCTCTGCTGGCTCCCCCCTCCACAGGTTTTAGAACAGCCGGACCACAAAGACCACGGCTGCCACTTACCATCCACTGACAGAATGCATACAACATGAGAGTGTTAGACAGGACTTGATCTGGCACAAACACACACATACCAGGCATGCATACAGACCCTATCAGTGTTTTTACAAGTTCTAGTCCATTTAGTACAAATTATGTATAATTCACATTACTGCAGATCATTTATCAAAACAAATTGTACTGTTTTGGATTTGCCATCCAATTGCCATTGGTTTGTATTTATTTCCCTAGAGCATTAAAATGAACTAGCAGGGTCTTGAAACTTGTTTAATACAATTCATTGATAATTCATAGCATTCTGAAATTAATGAAAACTGGTGGCAGTCTGGAAAGCAG
>LKNJ01002103.1:57862-79140 GCA_002120245.1 Maccullochella peelii | reverse complement strand
AGATATGATCTGAACCAACTGAGGACTGTGCCAGATAAGCCCACCCACTTTTCCAGTCTGTTTAGAAGTATTTCATGGTCCACAGTATCAAAGGCTGCACTCAAATCAAGCAGCACTAAAACTGATGTTTTACCTGAGTCAGTATTCAGACGAATACCATTCAACACCTTTTATCAGTGCGGTTTCAGTGCTGTGATGTTGCCTGAAGCCAGACTGAAAATTGTCCAAAAGGCCATTTACATTTTTTTTAAAAGTTATTGAGCTGAATAAAACAGCTTTCTCAATAATTTTTCCAATAAAAGGAAGATTAGAGATCGGTCTGTAATTATTCAAAATTGAAGGATCTAGGATGCCTTTCTTTAGAAGGGGCTTAACAACTGCAGTTTTCAGTGATTTTGGAAAGATGGAGTGAGTGAGCCATTCACAATTTTCAGCACATCCATCTCCAAGCAACTGAAAACATCTTTGAAAAAGGTGGTTGGCAGGGTGTCAGCAGGTGGATGAATTAAGATGGTTCACTACAGCAGACAGACAAAGGTAGCGATTAGCTGGTGAACATAGTGGAGCATTTTGCAGTTAAAGAGCCAGATATTTTTCTTAGTGGACATCAAAACCGAACTATCAGTGGAGTGAATATTAAGCTTACATTCGTCAGGTGAACAGAAACATGACTCAAACTGCTAATGTCTACTGGATGTGTAAATAAGCAACTGTTTGCTAACATCAACTTTATAAGGTGATAGTATGTCAGCTTTGTGTTTACAGCTTGATGTCCTGCCCCAAACTGGCAAAAACAACTAATGCAGGTTTAAATATAATTTCAAACTAATTTCAACTAAGCAATAACCTTACAACCATTTTAGAGACTGAAGGGGAATATTACATGGAACAAATTATGCACTTAGTACAGAATGTACCCTTGCACTGAATGCAGTGGACAAATTGTAGCAGCAGGTAGAAACTACTACTCATACTATACAACATAAACAATAGTATACATCAAAACAAACATATTTATTGTCATGTGATTTACAAGTCACATATTGTGCATTAGCCTGCAAGCACTACGTGGTGCATGTAGTGGTTTACTACAGCTGTAAAGACAAACTTAGACAAGAAGACATTCAGAGCCACAAAATCAGTTTTCTTTTGTAATGAAGTGGAACATCTTTGGCAGGCATGTTAGATGTGAGACATACACAAGCCATCCTAGTCAGGGCTTTTATAAAATCCAGGCACCTCGGGATTTAAGGATGATTGCCTTTTTGTGTTTGTAGATTGCATACGAACCCTGGACAGTATATGAACTTCCCTTGCCATCTTTAAATGGACTAGTCGTTTTCTGATATAATCACAAGCAGAAAAAAACCTGGCGTTGTGCTGTAGTGTTGAATCTCAGTCACACAGTTAGAATAATATGGACTAAATGTTGTGACTGGGGGGTTGCCAGTGATGGATGCAGAGTTGGCAGTAATAGAAATCTGTGACTGGACTGCTGGTCAGATCCCAGCTGTTAATGTACAGTGTGTTGTTGTATGCAGAGATTTGGATTAAAAGAAAATGAGAGTTCAGTTCAGTTAACCTTTCTTAACAGACAGTGACCCCATGTGCAGGGCACAAGGGGTCACCGAATGGTTTGATGAGTAAGAAATGGATGTGAATCATATGCTATGGCCTTCATAGTCACCATATCGACCAAAGTGAACACCTGAGAGATTGTGGACCAATTGTTAGGCCACCATCATTTAAACAGCAAACAAGACAATATCATTTACAAGAATGGTGTTCCCTCCAGTAGAGATGCAGAGACTTGGAAAATCTTACGTAGCTACAGTGTATCACAATAAGTGAGTTAATGAGAAATCTGGTGCCAACAATCTAATGAAATAATTCATATTGGCTGCAGTAACCCTACAATAAACCTTATTCAGCAGACTTCCAAAGGAGCTGTGCTCAAATTGAAAAAAAAAACATTTCTCCAGCCCTCAGCATATTTTAGAGAGTGGGGGACTGAGTCCAATATTCACCCATATTTTAGCTCTGTTTGGTCTCCACAAACTCTGAAGGGAAATATCTGGCTCTTTAGCTGCTAAATGTTCACCTGCTCTCTAACTGTGTCTGTCTGCTTTTTGGTGCTGGGCAGGTAGTGTACAGTGGGTTTATCAGTGTTTTCACAGCAAAAAGATGCCTGCTGCTGCTGCTGCTGCTGCTGCTGCTGCTGCTGCTGGAAACCAGTTGGTGAGAGTGATTAAAAACAAAACAGTATTGAACCAGAAACAAAACAATAAGCTGAAGGATGTTTAAAAGCTCAGTAGAACTGAGGGGAACTAAAAAAGTTAGGTGATAATTCTCTGTGGCTTTGTCACTATGAGCAGGTCCTTTCACATTACACACAGTCATTTAATCCATTCTTAATATAAAAAATATTGCAAAAAAGTGCAGCTGACATGTCTGTCAGTATTTCAAAGGCTAATTTGCTGCTTATTTGCATATCAAGGAGTTTGATAGAGGCAGGAATTCATTGGCAGGGAGGGTCTAACAAAAACATGCGATTGCTAGCATTATGGGAAATGTAGACTCCAGGGTTTTTGTGGCTTGACCCACAGGGACTAAAAGTCACTGATTTTGACCAGTCCTTTTAAAATCTGTCTCTCGCAAGCCCCAAACTTTGTCATGCAATAAATTAAATCACTTTAATGCCCCTTTAATATCCCCCTATAATATAGAACAATTTCAAAATGACCACCTAGATACACATTAGAGCAGGGGTTTTCAAAGTTTGACACTGTGGGCCTCCTCAGACAAAGCTTGGGGAAAAAAAGTCTGTCCTGAGGCATTTATTAGTTTCTGACTCTGGGAAAAACTGTACAAGTCCCCAAAACTACTGTATCTCTGAAGTATCTCTTTAACCAAATCAATCACATTTAGGCTATTCTATGTGATCTCTTTTTGATAACTAATGTAATATTTTTTCACTTCCATTCACTGAGCCTCCCCTGAAACTGTTTGGAGCCCCGCTGGGCAGGCCCGCCTCCCACTTTGAAAACCTCTGCATTAGAAGATGACACAGAATTTTGTGGATTTTTAAAAAGATTTTAATGGTTGGAGTAGAGCTGCTGCTCCATCACATTGAAAGGGGTCAGTTGAGGCGGTTTTGGCATCTGATTAGGGTGCCTCCTGGATGGGAGGAGAGCCTAGGGTAGACACAAAGCTTGCTGGAGGCATTATATATCCCATTCGGCCTGAGAACACCTTGGTATTCTGCAGGAAGAGCTGGAGAACATAGTTGGGTAGAACGATGTCTGGGCTACCTTACTTAGTCTAATTCATGGGTGGATGGAGATTGTTTGGAGCTGACATATAGTATTCATTTGTGGTACTGCATCTGAAGCGCACTCAGACTGTTGGCACTGTGCTAACAGCCAGCTCTTATCTTTCAGGAAGGTAATTGCTGGAAAAAAGCAAACACATTAGGTCAGTGTTGCTTCTATAAAAAAAGGGGAGAAAAAACTCCTGCTAACAAGATTTTTCATGATTGCACTTTTTTTTTCAGATTGCACCCTTGTATTTGTATGATGGCTGTGGAACTCATAGAGTAACACACAATCTAAAAAGTGAAGATGGCCTATGTGAAATGGGAGTCTAAACAATCTCAGAATACTTCACAGAGTTTGAGGCAGCATTTTGTGTGCAGATGTGATGTTGTTGTTGAGGTTGTTCAGTCAGCAGCATGCAGAGAGTGATGCACAATAGGATCAAAATGAGTCTGTGAGGCGTCTGTCACCTCCTCTAAAACACATTGCAGCAGGCTTTAGAGTCAGCATCTCAGGTTTACCATTTGCTGTGAAGTGGTTACATTCAGCAGTCGAGGTAGATTGTTTGTATGTTAGTGTGTACATGACATTTTCTGCTGCACCAAACAGTGGCGTGTGAACAAAATTTTAAACCTTTTTGTTTTTTTCAGTTTGCTTTTTTTCCTTCGGCACCAGGCTTCTCCCTTCAGGCTGTTCACAGTTATTAGTAACCACCAAGTCATACCAACAAGATGTTCTGTGCTGCAGCGAGACACAAGCTGCTACTATGGTAATCACAAACACTTTTAGGGACTCATTATTTTTCAGATGGTAGGTAAAAAGACAGTGAGGTAAATGGGTCCATTAGTGCAGTTACTAATAGAAAGAGGAACAGCTTGACACGGGAATTTAAAGCAGTATTAATTGAATTATTTTTTGTTTTAATTTGTTTTGTGTGACATGGGGCCAGCAGAACAAGTTGTAAACACAAGTCATAACAAATTGTTATGACAGATGTGTGAAAAAACTTGTTAAGTGCTACTCTCACATTAATGCATCAGAAATAATAATCCAATCATAAAGCATATGATAATGTGCCACTTACAGGAGTCATTTTTTTCTATGAGTATTCAGATTTTTATACTTTAAAGTTGCATTAAGTAGAACTCCACAACAAGTTTAAAATCCCAGGAATTTGATGTATTATGGGCCGTATAAAGTTGATATGGCTAACAGTTGCCAATTTACACATCCAGCAGACAAAGAGCAATATTAGTATTATTAGGAAATATCTGGATCTGTAACAGTGAAATGCTCCACTCTGTTCACCAGCTAGTCACTGACTGTTTCTGTTTGGTGCTGGGCAGGTAGAGACATTTATAAATACACTTGTACTTATAGTCTACTTACTGCCACCATCTCCTTTTTTTGGTTTGTTTGTTTGTTTTTGTTTTTATGTTGTTACAGACTAATGGATGTCTTGTACTATCCCTGCCAATACTAACTTGATTGTGTCTGTAAAACTAACAATAAGCTGAAAACGCTCCACAGAGCTGAGGGCAGCTTCAGAGTCAGATGATAATTCTCTGTGGGTTTGTCTCTACAAGTGACCTTTTTTCACATTACACATACTCATTTGATCCATTGTTAATATGAAAATATTAATTAGTGCAGCTTTAAGAGCAGATTAGTCCATGCTCACGGGAACATATTTTCACTGAGGGGTACTGCACAGTATAAATGTGCATGCATGACTATGTATGTGCACACACACACTTTCCTTCATCAAGGCCTGACTCAAATAGCAACGGCACTTCCGGTGGCACCCTCAGATGTCATGGCAACTGCCGCTGTTTGTGGCAGCTGCTGGTGAGATGTATGGATGTACAATACATCCATAGTGAGATGACATATTAGCTGCCAGTTTGGAAGGATGCTATTATAAAATACTGACCTGAGTGATTGTGACATGTTCCTTATTTTTGCTACTTATGGTGGCAGTAGCAGCTGCTGGAGACATGCCAACACAGCGGCCGCTGTTTTGACTTTACAGCATTGGGAAAGACAGGAGAGATTTACAGTATGTTGGTACTTATACCTCAGTCTTGCACCACCTATTGGTTATTTTGTATAGCATCACTTCCTCTTGTTCTGTTGCTATTTTGGTTGCTTTTGGGCTTTTAGAAGTAAAAAACATCCAATATTCTTTTCTGTGCCATTGATTAGCTCCTGCTATGGCCAACTCTCTCCGCAAGTTTAGCTGACCCCAACCGCTACACTTTGACCTGATGTGATGACGTTAGATTGGTGGAATTAATTAAAGTCGCACATTTTAAACATGTTCTTTTCATTTATTTCCTGACAGGCACCAGGCATCATTTGCTGTTCAAAATTTAAAACAAATGTTCAGATAGCCCATTAGTTATGGTAAAATAGCCAACTATTTACACACTGTGTTCCACCCCTTGTCAATAGGGGGTGCTACAGCACCCTCAGCACCCCCCTTCCCATGCCCATGGATTAGTCAGTAAATCCTGATGACAAGCAACAGTCTCTAAGTAGTAAGAGAGAAACAAGACAGACAAACAAGCTGAGTGCAGGCAGTCTGTTGGACAGCTTTTGTGATTAAACAGTTTGTTTCATTTCTGAATTATGGATTCACAATGTGAAGACATTATTTTCTACTTCAATCTTTTCTGCTAAAACAACACATTTGAACTTACAGGTAGGGCCCAAATGATACTGGATTTTTGAGGCTTATAGTGGCTTATAGCAATATCCATATTTGAGAGATTAAAAAATCAGATATATAGATATATCAGCCGTTTTAGCTATGCTAACGGCATGACTCGAGGGATGGCAGTGTCGGTGTTGGTCAGTCCACCACTTTGGTGCAGACACACAGAAAATTTGTACAGATATTCATGTTCCCCAAAGGGTGAATCCTACTGATTTGGTGATCCCCTGACCTTTCCTCTATTGTCACCATGAGGTTGACCCCAAGTAAAAAATGTATTTGAATTCCCATCATCCCCAGCTGTAGATCATGTGCATGTGCTAATTAGCAAATGTTAGCATGCTAATATGCTAAACTAAGATGTTTTCACATTTATCTCCGAGCACCACTGCAGTACAGCCCAACAGAGCCACTAGCACTAACTGGCTGTAGACCTTGTTTCAACATTTACACATAACATAACCATTTTTGACACGGATTCCAGGTATTTGCTTATCAGAGAATTGTGATCAAGATACATTCTGAGTGTGACAAACTACATAACGGAGACACTGTTTTCTAAATGTCCTCAAACATATCTTTGGCATTTCTGTAATGTAATATCTTGTTACTTATTAGCTGACATACAGTATATGCTGATACAATATATCTGTGATAAGATAAAATCAGTAAACAAACTTCCGGCTATACATAACAGGTCCTCTATAGAGCAACTTATAGCAAACATATTAGAAGTGTTGTACATACTGTATATCAAGCCTGAAGAAGGCATGCGCAAGGTCAAAAGCCTCGTGATATGAGTGTGATTGCTGTTTTTTCACGCCTGAAAATGGGCTAAGCATCATGGGAGCATAGTTTTCATTTCATGTTTATTAGCCTTTCATGTCAGCTGAAGACAGATGAGGTGTTTACTGTATAACATAATGTCCTGTGAACACAAGGCTCAATGCTTCCTTGTTTCAGCTCCAGCCTCTATTTAGTCTCGCAAGATGCATGATAGTCATTTAGTAAGTTGTGAAACTGGCTCACTTCTCTCTTGTGTTGTAATGTGAAGATATCATAATGTATTTGGCTCTATTATAGTTTTTTTTAATGTCTGCCTTACCATGAGTTTTATGACAACCCATTTATGACAGTAGGAGCTTGCACAAAAGATAAAATAACTTTGAGGTTTTCCCACCATGTCAAATTGGCACCAAGCTCTTTCTAAGGTGCAGCACCTGTATTCATTTTTACCCACTGTGCTTTGTTTCTGTGTCTTATCGCTAGTCAGTAGCTTATTTTGGTAATTGCAGACCTTTTCAGTACATTGCTCCTGCAAACTGTCTGTCATTCTGAAACACAAATAAATATATAAATGATAAGTTTGTTTCACTGAAAAGAGAAACAATGCAGGGCTTAAGAATAGATGGCAAACGTTTGCTGGACTCAAATAAGGCACAGACCATGACGGGTTGCTGTTCTGTCTTTAGTTTAGATGCAGTTTAAAGTTAAGACGAGTTTAACCTGAGTTGTCTGGAACTAATCACATGCACCCTAAAACCTACCTGCTGTGTCCTCAGAGGTTGTGGTCCAAAGTACATCTGTGAACCCAGTTGTGTTTCTTGTTGAAATCCCCTAAATGCCACTAGAGGTCACCATGTCTGAGATTTCATGGTTTAAAATTAACCTGTTTCTCACAAAATGTAAGGTCAGTGCAGTTTACTACTTCTAAAAGTTATTATATATGTGGTTATAAATGGCAAGTAAATTTTAACCTAATGTAAAACGTGTCAGATCTGTCTCAGTTAATTTTGAAGCCATATAGTTACTTAATGTCTGACAAACTGAAGAGGAATATTAACAGCACCATAAATTAGCTGATGCACTGCAAGTCCTGTGCAAAGTTTCAGTTGTTCACGGAGAACAGCATGTGGGCAGCTTGATTTATATCAGTTATAATGGATTCCAATATTGGCAAGTTTTCAAGGTAGAAAAACTGATCAGAAATGCCCAATCAAACTTCTCAAAATGGCGGGCGTTCTAATGATGCAAACCAACACACATGCCTGCTCGAGATCTCAACAGAACTCAAAACTATGAATGTTTCAAACATACTGATCATATGCATGATCAGCAGAGAAGTTTAAGAAGTGTCCTTTGATTTTTTTGCCACTTCTTTCTATGTGAAAACTCATTATTGGAATCCACTAAGCTCCGTGAATCAAACAATAATTCTCTGTGAACCTGTGATTATCTTTGACAAAGCAGTCACACTGACTTTGGCCAGCAGCTGCTTGTTAAACCTCTGAAAGAACCAGAATAACTGAACCTGTTCCAAACCACAGCTAAGCTTGTCGAATGCTAAGTGATAGTCAGCTCCTGTCTGTCTTGCAAACAGCAAGGCCAGCAAAGCTACATTACATAAACACTAAATAAACCTTGTTACTCACCATGGTTATGAAGGAGGAAAAACAGAAACACTTTTATTTTGCTAATTAGCATCAAGCTCTTTATTATAATTAATTTAACTAGGATATATAAATGACTTCAGTGACATCACAGAAGTTATTCATGCACAGTCACTCTGATATATTTCTTTACACCATGAAAGTGAGCAGTCAGCCAGCCCTGAAGGGTGAAACATTGCTTTAATTAGTGTGAGAAGTGCTGTAGTGTGTGGACACACCTAATTACTTTTTTATTTCACATACACTGTCCTTGCCACTCTTCTTTTTAGCCAAACTCTGCTGCCAGCTGTTTGCATTGTAGTAAAATTCAGTGTTAATGGAAAGCTAACCTTTTTTAGATTACCAGTGAGATCCAGTCTTGAAACAGAGTGGAAGTAGGATGATATAGCACCAATTACTGTATCAACTCATGGATATTTTGCTTACCACACAGTGACATGCAATGTCTGCATTATTCATTTGGCAGATACATAGTGTTTTTCCCACTGATATGGACGTGACATGCAACAATGTAGTTCTCACGGCTGAGTCTCTGGCTCCAGCTGTGTCTTGCTCCTCTGTCTGTCTCTTGCTCACTAATCTCCCTGTGTTTTCCAGCCTCATAGAAACCAACAAGTAATGAGTTTCGTTGGTCCTCGTTTGACTTAAGTTTACTATCACATACCAGTGGCAGGAAACATTTGAAGCTCAAGTTGTCACTCACATGTCATGTACAACAGGCTGGTCCAGACTGCCGGCTTTTCCATTACTTATGTCAGGCAGTGGCTTTCTCATTGGTTCAGTTCATGTGATGTACTCACTAGTAACTCATGACTACCTAAAGTAGTCGTAAACAAGGACTGCATGGATGCTACTGAGCAAGCAGCACTCACTGGATTATGGAATGCTGAGGGCTGTGAAGGATACGCTGGTTGTTTCCTCCAGTCTTGAATGTTGACTTCGGAGGATGCAGTCCTTGATTTGGGTCACAGACAGTGATCTGGTGACCTAAGGCGAACACGTGCACGGGGTCCTCATCCTGGCTTCATGAACTTTGACTTCAGTAAATGATGCTTAGAAGAATTTAAACCCTCAATACTGTCTTGGAGACAAGGAGCGCCTGACAAGGCTGGACTGACCATCTGGAGTCACTACACAATTTGGGCCATGAAATTTAAAAATAGAAAACACATGTACACACATACACATAGGGCTGTTGCACAGCCAATCACATTTGGTCACCTGGCTAGGTCCTATGGCTCTGCCTGCTGCTTTTCATTTCTGTGGAAGCATCTTATAACATCATTTTATCACTTACCCAGCTAGCTGTTGTTGACTCACTTTACATGAATAACAAAGTTAGAAATGTGAAGTGGGGCTGAAAAGTTCAAGGAAAAGTGAAGCATCCGAATGTATGGCAACCTTTTAGATTTAGTATCAGTATTGTAACCAAAAGCAGAGCTCCGATTTGTCCAAAATGCCTTAAAGTCTTCTCATCTGTGGCTGGGGCTGGTGGGTTTTGAGTATGTATATTTTGTTTGTGTGATTATCTCAGATATAACTTGCAGAACTTCTTTCTCACACAAAGTTTCAGTGACGAAAAACTGCTAAAAACTACTAAGAAAAATGAATAAAAACATGACTTGGTGTGTGTTCAGTCAGTTACAATGTATGGTCATATTTGAGATACTTTGTAATGTTGGACTGTATTATATGAAAAGGTATCTCTGACATTTTGTCTACCTCACAGTCAAAAAATTAATCCTATGTGACACACTATATTGTAAGTAGAAAGTGTGGGTCTGTCTACTAATGCTCTTCATGCTGGTTCTCCTCTTTCTCTTGATTTGCCTGATAATGACAAACTAAATGTTAAATATGTCCTGGGGGCAGTAAGTGCTGTAAGAGTCACACTGAATCGACAGAAAAGTAAGTGGGCGAGACATGAGACCACTGGAATACCAGTTATGGAAAGGTGAAGGTTGGCCTTAGTGGACAAGGTTGAAAACACTCTGAACAGCCCCAGGCTCCATACCAAGACTAAGGCGAGGTTTTTCTTTGACTTAGGTGGTTACTTTCATAAATTATGACCTCAGTTTTCATGGAGCTCGTGTTACCGACCTCAAAGGTAAGCTGACCAGCAGTCCTGTGAAGTAGATTTTGAGAGGGCTTTTGTAGGACCTCAGGAGCATCTGTGTTCATTCATCTGCTGTGCTGCAGAGGTCTGATTTCAAGCACCACTTGCTGGTCCACATGAATGTCCTTGTAGCGGGCATAGACACAGTGCTTGGGAGAGAGACCCTTGATGAAGAGCGTCTTGTGATACCAGGCATTCATCATAAAGGAGTGTCTGGTTATTAAATTAGCACTGGCCTCTGGTGTCATCTCTTAAGTCCCTCTAATTGGTGACAATATCAGGTATCATAACCATCTGTATGTTTATAGTGTTTGACTGGTATTATTGTGAGTTAATGGTTTATTTCCTAGTTGCCATGCTATACCCCATGGATGTGGTTTATCATTAAAAGTTTCTTGTTTCATTCTCATTTAAGCCTTAAATAACCCACAGCTTCAAGTTTACAATTACATGCTCTATATTAAATAATAATAATAATTATACTATTTTATTATACTATACTATTACTCAAGCAGTAGTGTTTTGACTACTATTATAATAATAGTAATTTTTATTATTAGTATTTTTTATTATTCATGTGTGGAACTAGTGGAACTGGAGCTGAAGTAGCTGAAAAGTCACTACACCAAACCTACCTACTGACCACCATCATGCCAAGTCCACTTACTACCTTTACACAGCTACTTTCTCATGTCACCCTTCTAATGCAGTGCAGTGTGAAAGCCTTAGGATGATAGGTTTTTCATTGTGCTCACATCCATACAGTGTAGCACTTGTTGCCCTTTTTATACATAGGCAAGGCAAGACAGTTTCAACAAGGCACTTCAAAGTGCTTTACATAAGACATCATTCATAAGACATCATTCAAAAAAAATAAAATTGTGATAAAAAGAAGCTAAATGGAATAAAATAGGATAAACAGTAGAATAAAACATTACAGTGCAATCACAGTGCAGTTCCAGATATGTGGTGCATAGATTGCTTCTTCTCTATGGTTTGTTTTGACCCTGGGGGCAGTAAGACGACAAAACCATGAGAACTGCAGTGATGTGTTCAAATTACTTGTTATAGTGAGGACTCAAGCAGTAGCGTTTTGACTTTTAATCGTTCTTTATTGGCACCATTATTATTTGGTTATTTCAGAAGAAATGTTGGCACATCGAATCACTGATTTGTTCAATGCACTTACTTGCTGATTGTATGGGACCATAGTCACTTGGTGATATCCTTATGTAAATCTGTGTGTCATCCGCATAATTATGGTAAGATATTTTGTCTTTTCCATAATCTGACATATTGGCAGCCTGTAGATTTTGAACAGAAGAGGCCCGAGTACAAGCCCTTGGGGAACGCCACATCATTTGTGGTTGCTCAGATGTGTACTTAAACATAGTATCTCTATCCTGCTAATGGGATTCAAACCGCTTTAGGATTTTAGTGCTGTGGTGTGGTTGAAATTTAGACTGGAAAACATAATTAACAGGATTTTAGGGCCAAGAACGTGTTGTTTCACCAGTTGTAGGTCAATGCAGCAGGAATGATCCTAAAGATACAGACCAATATACAGTACAGACAAGATAAATAGTGTAAGGGCAAAATGTATCATTATCATTATGAGTGTTATGTAGTGTCTTATGTTTTATGGTATTTTGTTATTATCCTGTGTGACAGTTTCATCTGGCGTAAAGTACACTGGTGTTTTGGGTAGATTTGGTTTCTGAACAACAGTCTGTCCTGTGTCCTTCAAGGGGCGACAGGAGAACAGTCTGTCTTGTACTGACGCTTGGATGATGTTTGTTAGCGTAAGGCACAGATGCTTAGGCCAAGGTCCGACAGTATTATGTCTCCCTTGCCTGGTTGTTTTCGTGCTATTATAAATATGTGACTGTTTCTGCACTTCGGGGTCAGACTCATCGTACACAGCTCGGTGTATGATCTCTGGCCTTTCAGCTGAAAGAGATTGACTCTGTGTTCGTCCTTAAATCTACAAAAGTTGTTGAAAAGTCTACAAACTGTTGTTGAATCATCATTTTATTTGTTCACTTCTCCACAAGGGAAATCAGAATTTCCACCACAAATAGGACACTGAACATTGACATTATTCACTGGACAACCTTACAGTGAATAATGTCAATGTGGTTAAGGTGTTTACTTGGCAGTTATAATAACCATAATATTGCCTTAAAACCGGGTCAGACCTGCATTTACAAATGTAAAAGTCCACACCGCTTTCAACTCATTTAAATGGTGCCACGATCATGGAGCTGCTTGGGGCTGTGAAGTCAATTTGTGTGGTGACGTTGGGCTCCACTTCGATCAACTTTGACAAAATGCAAGTTGTGGCAGAGACAGAGCCATTAATTCAATGTGCTCAGGGATATGTCCGTCCCAGACATAAACAATCTGTCTAAGAAAACAGGTTTCTACTTCTTGGTTTCATTTCTTTCCACTGTAGTCTGGTAAACAAAGTTCTGCCTTCTAGTTGATGCCTTCACCGCGTTAGCTTTCTGGAAACACATTTTTCAGCTTGACTTATTAATGATATCTTAAGTTTGTTTATTTGTTCTCCACCCTGAGCCTATGTTTCTGTATTTTCTGTTCTCCTCTATTCACTCTGTATTCTTTATGCTTCTCCGTTTCCTGTGCAAAGTTTATTCCTACTTCCTGCCTGCTCTTGGGATTCAGCATTCAGCCATCCTTACTCCCTAGTTATTTCATGGACTGGCAACCAAGGCAGCAACTCTTCTATACTGCCTTAAAGAAATAGTTTTGGAAAACATGCTTATTCGTTTTTTTTTCTGAGAGACTGATGTCAGTGCATTCTGTGCACTACAGCCGAGATAAGCATAGCTTACCATAAGGACTGGAAGCATGGGGAAACAGCTAGCATGACTCTATCCAAAGTTCAAAAATACATCTCTTTTGTTTAATTTGTACTCAAACAGAAATTAAAAAAATTAAAATCAGTTGTTTTAGGGGGAGCTACTATTTCATGACAAACAACAGTTTATCCAGTAACTCCCGCTAAAACCCACAAACTGTCACTTTTAAATTATTTTTGTGTACAAATCATAGACTGTATATAAAGATGGACAACT
Source organism: Maccullochella peelii (assembly GCA_002120245.1). NCBI lineage: Eukaryota > Metazoa > Chordata > Actinopteri > Centrarchiformes > Percichthyidae > Maccullochella > Maccullochella peelii. The sequence goes on along the minus strand of LKNJ01002103.1, from coordinate 65,446 downwards.
CGTCTCCACTTCCTCCTACTGTACATAAATGAAGCCAAAATATCCCGGATACGGGAGCTGCCATCTTGCCCTGGTGACGTCATTTGGAGCCAGAGTCTGCACAGTAGTGATCTGTGGTGGAACCGGGGCGTCGAGTTCCTGCCCATACACCCGCCTGAACCAATCGCAAGCACACTCACAGTTGTCAATCATGACGTCACACCCCCTTTTTATAGCATCAAATAACTAATTAAAACCAAACTTATCAGACAAATGAACACTTCAACAAACATCAGCGTGATAACAACGATTTTTCAGTTTGGCCCATGTCCCATCTGGAGGCGGGGTTTATGACCTATACAGCAGCCAGCCACCAGGGGGCGATCCAGATGTTTTGGGTTCACTTTTGGGGAGCTGTCATGGCATCCATCTTTATATACAGTCTATGGTACAAATAAATAAATGAGATACAAGTTGTACATATTAACATATACATAGTTTAACATATTAATATGTTAATATTTTTTAACTTTGAATAGTGCGAGGCTAGCTGTTTCTCCCTTGCTCCCAGTCTTACTGCTAAGGTAAGCTAACCGTCTCCTGGCTCTAGCTTCATATTTAAAGCAACTGTTTGATATTTTGGGAAATAATAATTTTCTGCCCAAAATTAGATGAGAAGAACGATACCATGTCGATACATGTCTGTCCGGCTGCTGGCTGTAGCGGCATAAATGGTAACAAAGTAAAAGGTTACAAAATCTGCCAACCAGCACCTCTAAAGTTCACAAATCAACACATTGTATCTTGTTTGTTTAATATAGATTTGTTAAATCCGTACAAAAACCAAAGTGTAAAGTGTTTTACTGGGGGTGACAGTGTGTGCTGGATGCTTTCTAGGCCAGGAGCAGTGACTTCCTGAAGTCTCCACTCCTTGCCTGAGGTGTTAGAGGTGCTGGTAGACAGATTTTTTTTTTAACCTGTGGACAGAGCCAGGCTAGCTGTTTCCCTGTTTCCAGTCTTTATGGTAAGCTAACTGTCCTCTGGCTGTAGCTTTATATTTAACACACAGATAGTGGTATCAATCTAACTCTGGGAAAGAAAGAAAAATAAGTCTATTATCCAAAACAATTTCTTTAATCTCTTGTTCTGTCTAAACTTGTCTTTCAAATATCAAAAAAATCCTCCATAAGCTTGAAATGCCATTTAAAATGAAAGATGATTGCAGCCACTCTTCTACAGTATGTGAAGAAGCAAAGTACAAACTGTTCACAGCCACCTTTCAATCGAGTTTTTGATAATCAAAATATAGATATTTTTTGTAATGTGCCTTCAAGTTCTGAATCTTGTACATCTTCTATTTTCTTGCAATCATGATTAAATGCTGTCCTGACTTTGTCTTGCCACAGCTAAGGCAGATAAACATTTCTGTTAGTAGAAGAGAGGCAAGAAATGCAAGGACAAGAAAAAGGACAAAAGGTAAGTAAAGAAAAAGGAAAAAAGGACCAGATAAGTTTGAGCTTTTCATTACTGGTAAACTGCAACATATGGCAGAGGTGCTGACATTCGCTTTGTTGCTCAGATACAAAATGCAAAGAGAAGATTAGGTTTGATGACTCACTACGTGAAAAGCCAGAGAAAATAAAAAACATGAACGTGTCTCCTCCGCTATTAGATAATTAAATTGCTTCAGTGGTTCTTTGGAGCTTAGTAGCTTTAAAAAATAAACAGATTAGGGGGAGGTCTAGCTCGAGATTGCACTCACATCTCCTGGATCTAATTGCCACTCAGGGTGCTCAAACGTGGTTAATGTAGCCTCCTTTAAGAATCTCTTAAATGCATCTTTCATTTGGTGTAATGAATGTCTCAGAATTTTAACGACATAAACTCAAACATAATTCCTGCTTGCTATGTCACTGGAGGGTTCTTATCTAAAGCCTAACCCACCATGGACATTCACTATTCAATGGTCCAGCCTCATCTCCTGCTAATGTACTGTTTGTAAATGCAAATGAATGAGAAAGGAGTGTGTGGGTGCAGCCGAAGTTTTTCCAATAGATAACAATACTGTTATTCAACAGACCTTTCTTGAAGTGGAGAAGAGGTTGAAGTTGCTCAGTGATTTCAAGAGGAATAAATAACATTATAATGTGTGTCAACAGAAATGTATTTTGTGGTAAGGAAACAAAATTAAGTCAAATTTGAGTAGAGTTCAGCTAAAAAATATATCCCCGTAAATGCAATGTTTAATCAGTGAACACGATGGAATGAATCAGGTGTCTCTATAGTCAATGTGAGGGAAGTAATTATGAAGAAAACGCTCAATTGATCAAAATGATTAAGCAACACAGGAAGTGAATGTCATCCTTTTGTCATCCTGACTTTCGGTATCATGCAAGCCACCAGGAAATTCTTTTCTTGGTATTTTCTGTCCCATTGTGACATTTGTGTATCTTCACAGGACTTTTTTGTTGGAGGAGATAATTCTGCGTATTCTGACTAAAAGACAACCTCAGGCTGTGATAGCAATGCTTTTTAAAGATCTGTATGTGACAGAGACAGAGCACATTTTCATCTTGCTGTAATGTTTGCAATGTGTCAAACAGGTCATCCTCGTGGAAATGCAAGCTTCACTGGAGACCCAGACTGTCACGTTCAAAGCAAATATATCTTGTACAAAGAGCACAAACATTTAAGGAAATGAAGAGGAAGAAAGAGCAGAACAAACCATGATATATTGAGCTTCTGAAGGAACTCAGCGTTCTGGATTGACATGGAACAAGCACACAAAATACAAATACAAACAAGCACAGAGAGAAAAAAATGTTTGCTCCACTATTTTCAGTAACAAAGTTAGAGCACAATAAATGCAGAAAAGCACGGAGAAAATGTGACTGTCTGCAATAGAAATGTATTTGTACAGACTTGTAACATCCTTGCGCCTTTGTGCTTATATTTAAAGCCTCTTTTTCTGCATGTAGGAGATAAAAAAAAAATAAGCAGCCTGTTTGGCAGATGTGGAGGGTAAAAAAAAGCTGAACACAATCAAGCCAATTGCCTCTGAGACATTACTTTAAACTGCCAGTTTGTCGGTTAATTAGTTCATAGTGCAAAACGCTGAAAAAAGCAGTTTCTTTTATATATATGTAACTTCCACACCAGCAGGCAATAATCTGGTATATTCATATTGCAGGTGAGTGACGCTACTATCAGCTGTTTAGATGTTTAGACATGTTTAGAGTTGGTTCTCATTGTTCTGGTCTGGCATATTGTGTATTTAGATAAGGAACATAGGATATAGTATAGTTTCATCACCTTGGTATCACTGAGGGTGGGATATTTCCTTTTCCTGTTGACCATGCACAGGCTCATTAGGAAGTCACAGAAAAACAAAGTTGCAGCCAACCAAAACATGACACAAACGCTGGTTATGTAAAGTGTTCTACTAAGATAGAACAAAACACTGATATTTTTTAAAGGGGCACTTCAACTGTTTTACACACCAAAGTTAGTTTACTAGTCACAAGGAATGTTACCCAGCCTGTATAAATGGTTGCATAATGTCCTCTGTAGCTGCCGAGGAGCTTTGACCAGTCTTAAGAAAACAATCTGAGTGATGTCATAGTGATGTCATTACAGTTACCTCGGCTTGGGCTTGGAGACTACAAATTTATAAGGAAAAGCATGGCTTACAAACTGGAGGTGTGGAGTTTGATAGACAGGGTGGTTACCATGAAGGACGGGTTGAATAGAAAGATGCTATCAAATTGCATCATGGGGATTGTAGGCCAGAATTCTATGGACTAAAAGCCAGGATATCTTGGCCTCTGCTGCATTGATTTTTTTTTTTACAAACTTTATGATATTATAACAGTACTTTTCTATAAGAAGAACTTTTGTTGTTGTAGGTAGTCTGGATCATATTAAATAATTATCTTGAGATCATCTTAGGTTTAATCTTAAAAATATGCTGGCTGACCAGGTACACTTACTTAAACTTAAAATTAATTAATGATTCCCACTATGTTGAATCAACATAATCCATTCATCTAATTAAACTAAAGCAAACAATTTTACTAGAGATGGGAAAGCTATTTATTTAGAAGGCAATAGGACAAAACATAAGAGTGCAGTATTGTATTTTCACATCACCATGCTTGGTTCATTCTGGCCTGCTCATCAAGAACAATTTGAGGTTTAGTATCCTGATTGTGGATAAGAGCCAAGGTCTCTGCCACCAGTGCTTGAAATAATGGCCAATCCACCGTTGTACCTAAATCACTTCACTATGTGCTTTCACATTGGGGGCATGTCACCAATATCACTCACAGTCCAACCACATTCACTGTTCATGGAAGAAAGAAAATGTGGTGCTGGCCTTTTTAACAGTTAATAACTTGTAATGCAATGTAAAACACAGTAAAAATGCAGGAACACATGAAATGAGACTTATCTATGTCCATGAGTCTGTTGCTCCATGGAATACTGGCAGGTTATGCTACAATATAAACTCATACACACTATTAATTTTAGGTTCACACTTGGTCAAACTCTAACATTAAAAATGTTAGACTATCCTGCTGGTTACAAAATAAACATGCATTGTTGTACTTTTCCAGTTTAAATGCCCTTTAACTAAAAGCCTTATTTGACAAAGATGCATTCAGTAGTGTTTGCTTCTGTACTCTCTTCCTAATCAGTCCTTAATACCAGTGATAATGCTGAAAAATGATTAGGAGGGGGGTCATGATTTCCTCAGTCATGTAGCTGCAGTGTTGGTCTGTTACTGCAGGATATCAGAAGAAGGGAGCTGTGTGTGTACACATTCAAAATTACAGTAATAACAGTCCACTATGTGTCTATCAGTACAAATTCCCAATTGAACATATGTATTAGTATGGAATTGTTGAGTTTTGGAGTTTATCCAACAAAAACACACAAAAAAATCCACTAAGTTGTATCAAAATCTCTGTTCTTTCTCTTGCTCAGCATATTTTTCACTATATTGTCGAATGGAATTCTGCACTAAGTCACAGCTAAATTCTTCTAAGATGGAGCTCCTCACAGACAAAATCTTTTCAACATGGAGGAAGCGCTGCGCTCTTGGCTGCTACTTCCTTCAACCCAATGTGAGGGAGTTGGCTAAATATTGCTGGCAGTAACTGCATGCCGTGTCCATACTGTCAGGTGTGAAAGAGATCTGAAAGGGGAGTTCCTCTCTCTCTCTCTCTCTTTCTCTCTCTCTCTTTCTCGCTGCTCCTCTCGTCCCCCCCCCCCNCCCTCTCTCTCTCTTTTGCAGCTCAGCATCTCCACTCTCACGATGCGTAAATCCACTGGTCTGATGCTCCACAGAAGCACCATGCAGTCTATCTGAGCCACTTGTGGAAAGGATTTCAGTCACAGCTCCTGCGAGAGGTGAGTCATTCTTTGTCTCTGTCTCCCCACTCATGATGGATTTTTTTACAACCTCAGAAGACATCTTATTTTAACATTATTTTTTGTCAAAACTGTCATTATAGAATAGCTGGTTTTACATTGGCTAGACTTGAAGTGTGTGTGTGATTTTATGGTGACATAATCGTACTTTAGATAAGATCTTTTTTATCTTAAGATAATCTTTTGTCCTCTGAGGTGTCACTATGATATTTGTATGAAAACTTCACGTTTGTCTGTTGTACGGAGTAAAGAGTTTGCAGTGAATTTACAGGATTTTCAGGGTTACATGACTGAACATGTTGCAGCTGCAGGGTTTTTTGTGATATATGGATGATATTTTCTACTTTTTGTTGGAGGCATCTGGTTGACCTAACAGGTCATGATCGACTACCAATAGTTTCATATAAACCTATAAATCATATTATAATTATATGAATTTTATTATAAACGTATAAATCCCCAAATCACCAGTTATGGGATAAACTAAACCTCATGGGCAACCACCTGTAGTTTGCTCGCCTTAAACTCACCATCATTACCAACACTGTCCACATACTGTCCATGAAAGGATAGTTCACATGAGGTATAAAACTGCTTTCATAGCTTTTGTCTTAAATGCGAATACAAAATGAAAAACTGCCAGAAATCTTATCTCAATACATCATCCTTCAAGCAACTTTGTCAACAGCACAGTCAACAGCACTGATGTCCGTTGAGAAATAAGGTGGCCGTGGTAATATGCATTCATTCTATTTGCTGGGGCTATGATTTGCGGCGAAATGTGCAGGATTGATTTCACAGCACAGATAAAGGCTCAATCTGATAGAGCCACCCTTTGAGCTGCTCTGCTACTTCCTATGGAAACAAACACAGAGAGGTCCAGATGCTGCACAGTCTCACGGCATCCTGCTAGATGTGCCTTTGCTTTAGCTGAAGTAACTACAACCCTGGATTAATCAAAATAACAGGTCACTGATGTATGGTGGAGAAATACTGTAAATTAGCTGTATTTCAGCACAGAGCTGCCTGTTAGCTGGTGGCAGTTAAAGCATATTTTATGTCAGCACAGAGTGTCACACTGTGTGGCACAATGAGCAAATGAGTAACACTCAGTGAAAGCTGAGAGACCACTGATTTATTAGTATTAAGAAAACTTAATAGTGACTCCCCCATTGTGCAAGAAATGCTCTGCTTGTTCGGTCTAATGTCACTGTAATAATTGTCTGGAGAAAATATTGTTTTCTCACAAAGATTAGTCTCCACACAGGCAAAGCAGCAGCAGTGAACATCACTCAGTGTGAGCTGCCCTTTTACTGAGTGACCTGAATCTGGTTCCTGATAAACACATCTCATACTGGGCGCCTCCACATTCTGTTCTTTTCTGTTCTATTTTTTGGTTTGCATAATGACAAGTTCACGTCATCTCCTCTGTATGTTTCTCTCTGACATCTACAGTGGGAGAGATGTGTGGAAAGCCACTTTATTAAAGCGCATGTAAATAGTGACTCAACAGGCTCGGCTGGCTTTGACAGAAAATAATTGAAAAACAGCTGCACAATATAACATGCATGTAGTACACAGAAAGGCATCGGTTCTCAACCCTAGCAGGGGTGGGTGATATGATGATACACATTGAAAATCAATTTAAATTTGTCAACTGACAAAGATATGTATGTGCTGTTTATACCGAAGTAACAATCCCTTTAATAGCTCTGGGTGTATTAGGCCATTTTGGGTAATGGTGAAAATCAATGAGCAGGGCTGCTTTATGCCAATATGGGATTTTTCTGTAATTTTTGCATCAGTTTGATGAAGTACCTTACTTTGTCAGGTATTTAATTCAGTGGTAGTACCGTCTAGTTTAACAATTTATTTTCAAGAAAATGCTCCCTATCACGACATGTATCAATATTGTGATATAAGATGGCATACATTGTATCCATATTGTGCACTCCTAGTTATATTTTTGTGGAAATCTGGACATAATATAAATATATATAATATTCACTGCTGGATTTACAATTTTTATTTTTGTGGTTGTTGCATTCAAGTAGTTTCATTTTGGAAATTTGGAGATTTGAAACAGGAGCCTATATGAAACAGAATTGTTCCTGTATAATACCTCTATGTCTTTAAACTGCACTATGTCCAGCAGCCTATCTCATATATATA